>JABEZY010271835.1:0-21299 GCA_013467495.1 Gossypium gossypioides | reverse complement strand
ATTGTCTGACTTGAAAATTAATTTCTAAAAATATCATATTAATTTTAATTAATTTGATTAATTTAATTTCATTTGATCAAAATTAATTTTCCCAAAATTCACTTAGATTTTCTAAATTAATTTTTCAAGAAAATTCTAGTCAAAATTTCTAGTTGAACAATTCTTTCGACTGCCCAATTTAATTTCACATCGAATAAATCGACTCAATTAAATTATTTCCAAAGTCATAGAACTTTCTTCTGATTCAAATGCAGACCGATCGAGCTTTTACTGAGTTAGCAGAGAGACCAATTGGGCATATACAATTAGGCTCTAGTAATTGCAATTATGTTTAGAAGCATCGTTCCGATAATTCGCAATTACTTAATCATGGAGTCATTCCACAAGAAGTAACATGATTGAAAACTCCTTATTGTATACTCTTTACGAAAGTAATTCATCCAACTGCTTTGTCCAATGATCTCATCATGTGTGTGTTACCCTCATATGGTATCCTTAATTCCTTTGAGTTAAATCCGTTCACTCAATACAATCCTATTTTATCTCATTGTCACCATTGTGTCTTCTTAATGATTAATATGTTCACTGTCAACAAATGACTATGATAAATTGCTTGTTCGAAAACAAGCAACTCGTGACCACGTTCCATATTTATCAATCCACACAATGCCAATGAGAGAATATCGTTAACTCTTTAATTAAGCTATGAATTCCACTATTGCTAGTAAAGTCATGTCATACACAAGTCATGTACCCAACATACAGACTATCGGGTCGATCATCTATAGAGCATTAGCCTCCACTTATATCAAAGCACATGAGTTAAATATCACACCATGAATGTCACAAGTGAATTAATTTACAAATAGATTCATAATTAATTCATCTTGGGTCCAATGCAATGTATTATTTTGCCAATGAATACATCTATGTCTCTACCCATGGAGTTAACTGCTCCGATAGCCAAGACTAGCCATCTCCTCAATTGGAATTGTAGACGACATAATAATCCTTTCAAGTCTTTGAATCAAATGCCCACTTTGATTTTTTTACGGGATTACGGACTCGTTTACATTATCTACTAAAGCAAGTTGTCTTTCTCGCTATGTAAATGTTCTTACAATGCCATTTATCATTAGTTTGAACTTATACAATCAATGGGTTAATATTTGCTTGCCACAATTTCGCTCTGCATGCAAAATATGAAAGAAGAAAATACAAAAGACATAAATGTGAAATGTGAAACTTATTTATTAATCGTTCAAATACATAGAAAACAATTAAATGTTTACTAAAATATGAGCATATTTCCCAACATAGGTCGTGTAACAAACTAGGACCGTGTGCAAACCAAAACTACATTTATAGAAACTCACACGGGCATGTAGCCAACCCGACAAGGCCGTGTGCCAGACCATGTGCAGCAACAATGTGTCTTTGTAAACAAGCTACCAATTCAACCATACCAAAAATTATACCAATGCTAAAACCAATGTTACACCTATTCAACAATGCCAAAACACAACTTAAACTATAGTCCTGATCAACTAACCAATATGCCTCAATGTCGCCATTCCACAACAAAACTTTTCAAACTATTGCACATAATTTCGGTACCAAAACATAGAATTAAAAATACTTCAATTCAACATCCAAAATGAATCATTCAAACCTTTCTATACTTACCAAACACACAAAGCATATACAATCTAAACTTCATTTCATTCTAGCCATTTAAAACTTCATTTATGCTAACACATCAAGGCATTATACCATACCTTTACCACTTCAAAGTATAAAGACATAACATTTAGAACCTACTCAAAGTACTACATAACACATATATTTACTTGGCTTAACCAGCCCAAATCCATAACAAGAGAACCATTTCAAAAGCATCAAGTCCCACACATGTACACATATCCATTTACACGTATTTACATGCCTCTTATAATCGATCCAAAACGATCAAAAGTCTATTGAGCAATTAGGTGGATAGTATGAGCTCTGGTGAAATCCAACCGGTTGCACAGTTTCCGAAAATCTACAAGAAAGAAAATAGAACAAAAGTAAGCATACTTAATGCTTAGTAAGTTTATACAAAATTAACATAACTTACCCGACATTAACATAAGTCAAGAATTGAACACATAAGTATATAAATATGAAACATGGTAGTCCTTGATACCCTAAGGAAATCCATCATCCAACAAAGTTAGTTCACCTTCACATCATAAACATATTAAGCATACTTGTTTCGTGTAACAACATTCATATCATAATTAGATTATACTTCTATTTCCATGCCATAAACCTTATTTTCGCCCAAAGAACTATAGTGAAATAACCACAGATACTCGAGATAGAATTGCTCACACGAGTTATGAATATGAATGCTCATACAAGTTGTGAATATAGGCCTACCCACATTAGTTTTGGGTCGGGATGGTAACTTTACTCGATGTTGCTCACACGAGTTGTAAAGGATCCGCAACACATGCTGGACCTTAGCCATCGGTAAAATATCTAAGACCAGCACCCGATATGTAACACCCCAAAATTTTAGTTTTTAAATTGTGTGAATTTGTCAAAGGAATTAATTTGGTTCAGTGGTTAAGTGTTATGCTTGTGTGAGGGAGTTCCTGGGTTCGAATCCTTTCTTTTGTATTTTTTGTTAATTTTGTCTAAACTTCTAACTTTGAGTATCTGGTTTAAAAACCTTTTTTGCGCACCTGGTTACAAGAATGAGCTTGTTGGTTCAATGGTAAGGCTTTAGCTTACCCTTTAGTCTTATGCTCGAATCCCCGCGTATGTAAGGTGGAAATAATTTTATTCCCATTCACTGTGTCGCTCATATAGTGCTATTTAGGTTGAATTTAAACACTAGGAAATATGTTTAGATGAGAATCAAGATAGTGGGGCGAGTGGTTAGTTTTATTTTATTTTATTATATTTTGTTTGAAACTAATTCCCCAAAGTCACTCCCTCCCACGTTTCACGTTTCTGCTCCTCTATTAGTTGGGTTTTCACGTTATTTTGCTTTTTCTTCTTCTTTTCCAAAATTTTTTTGCTTTTTGTTTTTCTTTCTTCCTCTTTCTTTTGAAAATTTCTTTTCTTTCTTGTTCACTATTCCTTGTGCCATCCAAATTTCGGTGGTTGGTGTTTTTGATTGAGTAGTTTGCATCTCGATTTTTGTATAAGTATCATTTAACCTTCTTTCGCTATTAGAGTTTCATTATCTTTTGTTAAGTTGGGGTTTATGATGAGCTTTGTTCCGCATTTTAGTCTTGTAGGTTTTCTAGGTGGAGATCGTGAGGCAATTAATCCTCCGACGAATTAAGGATACGTAATGTTGCTGATTCTTTCAAGGATAAGTGTTTTTAACGCCAATTGGGGCTGTTGTGGTTAGTTGGGTTGAATGTCTTGTAGTTTGGGTAGAATTTTAGGAAGCGAGGGTTGCATCCTCTTAGTCAATTCTTATTTCGTTGGCTAATTCGTTAAGTAATGTCGTTTTTAAGTACTGGAATTCTTGTTGTTGGAATCGCATAAAAAATGACCAGGTGTGTAATGAACAACTCAAAAAATAATGAACAGCGCGATGTCGAAAAACCTACTGTCGAAGTCACACGGTCGTGTTCCAGACTGTATGGACCAAACGGTCTAGGCTACTTGGGTCGTGTGGGCCTATTTTTTTGAAAACTACATTTAGGGTCGTATTAATCTGTGATGCGTAATTAGCCACTCTATAAGGTCCACACTACTTAAATAGGACTTGTAAACATGACATCTAATAGTTAGCTACTATATGTAATGTGAATATGGTATGTGAGATATATACGTATAATCCGTATTCTGATGATTTTGATAGCATGTTTTACATGAAAAACATGCATGACATATGTGTATTTATCATTGTTAATATTTTCATGAGCATTAGGGTGGGTATATGATTGACGGAAGAAGTGTTGGCAGTTTAATAATCTGCCTTATCTGGTGGTTTAAAACCACAAATATCTGTTATGGTGGCTCAGCCACACTTATCTGTTTCTGGCGATTTACCACGCGCTATATCTGGCAACTTGACTGCACTACTCTGAAAAGTGACATACGCTCACTTATAGGTGTGTAGGGTTGGATGAGTATTTAATACATTATTTGGTGTGTAGGGATGAACGAATGTGGTGTGTAGCAGTTAAGGGTAGGATCTGATTCTGTATCTGTATCTTATTATGAAAATACATCTGATTTTGCATCTGATCATGCATCTAAAAAAGTTTCTATTAATTTATGTGCATAGATGGAGCTCGGGTTAAATTTCTATTTTTTAAATTTGATTAAGTTAAAGTGCTATTTTCAATTAGACTGTTTTGGACTTTTTGGAGACTATTTATTGTTTTGGATTTTATTTGTCGTTTCGAACTGCTTTATCGTATTTAGAATATTTTATTCCAAACTGCAAAGTGTTGAATTTCACAATCAAACTATGATTTTCAATTTTCTATCTAATTTAAGAATTTCGCTGCAAAACTAAGTGATTTTATAAGTGTTTTCTGCAATTAAAATGAATTAACTTAATAAGGTGATTTTCACTAAAAATTGGAAATATTATTATCAAGTTTTGTTCTATGTTACATTTTCGAATTTTAAATTTCATATTTTAAAACGAACGTATGTAATTCCTCAGGATTCAGTTATAACATCTAGACTAGGTATGGGGTGTTATACAGTACCTTATACACCCTAATGACATGTCATTAGCATCCTAGTTGTTCACTAAGTTTATACGAACCTCAATTCATATTCATTCCATTTTAGTCCTTTGCCCATCACCATATACATTCTTATATACATTCATAGTCATCAATTATACCTTACTTTACAATTTAGTCCCTCCAATACTCAAAGTCATTATTACATGGCAATTTAATTACAAGTAATACACATACCATACCACAATGATAAATATAAATAAGAATAAGTTCTATACGAACTTACCTAATAAAAAAACAACGGCAAATACGACGCCAAGGACTACTCTACAAGTTTTCCTTTTTTGCGTTTATCTTCCGGTTGATTTAATTCTTGATCTATATAATAATTCATTTAAAATTTTAGCTCCAAATACCTTCAAACTCCTTATACTATGCATATGGCAACCTAATTCCATTTTTCAAAATTTATTTAATTTTTGTAGTTTATTCAATTTAGTCCTTAAAATCGAAACAACTATAACTTACACATTTAAACCCCAATTTTCAATCCGATTTCAATCTTATTCTTAAACAACTCTCAAGTGCCTATTTTTACAGAAATTTCATGCTAATCTCGTTATTTTTCCACTTTAGTCCATAAAATCAAACTAACAAATATTACTTTACAAATTAGTCCTATTTCATACATAAGCTTCAATTTCTACCATTTAACATCTAAAAAGCTTCAAAAACAACAATGGAAACATTTAAAATCTTTGACAGTTTTACAAATTAGTACCCAAGTTAGCTAGATTAAGCTACAACAATCTCAAAAATATAAAATTTACGAAAAACAGGCTTGATTTTCATACCATGCAATAAGGAGAAGCTTGGCCAAAAACTCCCTAGCTCAACAATGTGAGGAAGAAGAAAATGAAAGTAGAAATGTTGGTTTTGTTTACTTTAACATATAATAATATTAGTTTAATAAAATTTTAACTTATAAAACCTTTAAAAATTAAGTCATTAACCGTCCATCCCCTTAAAAGTGGTTTAATTATCACATAAACCCTCAAACATAAAGCATTTTAAATAATAAAAATCTATAGCGATTAAGTTTTACGATTTTTATGATTTAGTCTTTGTACCCTAATTAACCATTCAATGAACCAAATTACTAGACCAAAATCTAATGTAACACTATAATAGACTCGTAAATATTAATAAATAATATTTACTGACTCGATCATTGAAAATGAGGTTCTGAAACCACCATTTTTGGTACCACTGAAAATGGATTGTTACAGTCACGAGTCATAGAGAATGGAAGGAGCATTTTCAAAGAATGCCTAAACAAAGACGAGCGGGTTGCGGCTTCACAACCCAGTGCTGCAACGCCAACCCAAAACAACAAGTGGTGCCCTAGACCAGCAACTAGCGCCTCAACGTCCTAAGCTTTGCACTGCAATGCCATTTCACCGAGCTATGTTGTTGCTACACGTGTCTTGTGGGTTCATTTATCGTTTTAAAACCAAGATGCAAGGCTACTTTCATCTTTTTCAAGTATTTAAGTCTAAATCAAGTTTGTAACCCTAGTTTGAAGTCATTTAAAACTCTACAACTTTATAAATAGGATCTTAGAAGAGAGACGAATGATCTTTATTTTCAATTTTAAATCAGTTAGCATTTTATTTTCTTTATTTAGCATTTTATTTTCTTTATGGCTTGATAAACTATTCTTTTCTAGTTGAAATAATATTCGAAGTTTGATTTTACAAGTTTGTGAGATCGAATTACTCTTAATATTTTCTTTGCTCATTGGTATTTGCATGTCTTGTTTTTAATTATAATTGTTCAGGTTTATTAATTATATGACTAGTATTTGATAGCTTAGAATAATATCTTTGTCAATTAGATATTATTCGATTGATTGATTTCTAATAATTATGACAATCACATGATAATTTGTGTAGTGTAGACATGCGATCTAACTTAAATAAACCCTGGTAGTTTGTTTGTTGGTTAGAATTGAGTTTCTTTTGTTCTTAAGGATATTAATAAATTAAATTCCTTAGTGATCATTATAATGTTGTTTGTCAATAAGAGAAGTAATTAATGATGATTGTCTTGATTATTAAGAAGGTAAAAAGAGATTAGTTTACTTAGCGATTGTCGGTAATTATAACCAATTTATTAAAAAATATTGGAATTTATATTTGCACCAACGATCAACATTTGAATCAAACGAAGAATTTACTTTGACTAGAAGTTTTATCTCATTGATTTTTTTCCCAAAACTTTGATTATTGTTCTCTTTAATTTTTTCTAAATTCTTGATTTTAATTTTTAAAATTTTCTTTAAACAAAACTCTTCTTTATTTTATTTGTTTTAATTGAAGGAATAAAATTTTTATCGATCTTTGTAGATTCGGCCCTACTTGCCTCTTCTACTAATTATTTTTCTTCAAGTAGGTTTTTTTTGTGACATCGACTACTATAGGGGATCAACCCGATTAAACAACGAACAAAGTAAATAAAATAAGAATCAGCAAGATCGAACATGCAAATTTTATGTGGAAAAACTCCTTAAGAGAGAATAAAAAACCACGGGCAAAAGGACAAAGTTTAAGTGGGAAACTAAGAGCAAAATTCTCTCAATCTAAATAATTTTTGTTGTGCAAAACCTAAAGTAACTAAGACCTATTTATATGTTGAAATTCGTAGCATATATGACTACAACAACTCTAGGTTAATTAGAGTTTTAGTGGGAAACTAAAAACAGAGTTTAACTAAAAGAAGAAAAACCAAAATAAACTTTGGTCAAAATAAGAGGCAGTCTCCCACAAATCTCCACCTTGACTTGTATCTAAACCAACTCCTTTGCCAAACCCTGCTATGGGCTTAACTGATTCTTCGTCGGATACTTACAAAGTCCAAGCAATGCTTGAACTTTGAAACTGGAAGGCTCTTTGTCAAGATGTCAGCGGGATTGTGTTCATTGCCAATTTTAAGAATTTAAACATCCCTTTAAAGGATCACCTATCGAGCAAAATGATAATGAATGTCTATGTGCTTCGTTCTCTCATGATACATTTGATCATTGGTGAGATGTATGACACTTTGATTATTACAATATACTACAGTTGCCCCTTTTTCAAGTACCGATTCTCTAAGGCCCCTTAACCAAATTGCTTCTTTTACTGGTTCTATAATTGCCATGTATTCTACTTTAGTAGTCAACAAAGACATTGTAGCTTGAAGTGTCACTTTCCAACTAATGGCACAATTCCCAAAAGAAAATAGGTAATCTGTAAGACACTTTTTTCGATCTAAGTCTCCTGCATAATCTGAATCAACATATCCAACTAAACCCTTTTGAGTACTTTCAAACTCTAAGAATATGTTAGAAGTACCCCCGTAAATATCTGAAAATCCACTTAACTGTATGCCTATGTAACTTACCAGGATTGGTCATGTATCGGCTAACAACACTAACAACATTTGAGATACCAGGACGAGTGCATACCATTGCATACATCAAACTTCCAACTGTGCTTAAATAAGGTACTTTTGACATGTACCTTTCGTCTTCTTCATTCTGTGGGGAATATGAAATTAAGAGTTTAAGGTGTGCAGCTAAAGAACTACTTACTGGTTTTGCATCTGAAATCTCAAATTGCTCAAGGATCTTCTTGATGTACTTTTTTTGCAATAAAAATAATTTCTCGAAATGTCTATATCATAAAGTTTCGATCCTCAAAATTTTCTTTGTTGCACTTAAATCCTTCATTTCTAACTTAAAGTTAAGCGTGGTTTTAAGATGATCAATTTTAGATTGATTCTTAGCCACAACTAACATATCATTAACATAAAGCAACAAATATATAAAAGAACCATCATCAAAACATTGTAGATAAACACAACTATCATACTTACTTCGAGAAAAACCAATACTCAACATGAATGAATCAAACTTTTTATACCACTACCAAGGAGATTGCTTCAAACCGTACAAAGACTTTTGTAAGAGACAAAAATAATCTTCTTTACCTTAAACTTTGAAGCCTTCCGATTGTTGCATGTAGATATCCTCCGATTTTTGCATAATATTTATGCGGTGGTCGAATTTCTCGCATTTTCCTATCACAAACCAACTTATAATTAGTTAACTGAGATGGTGATGGTACTTGAGGGCCGAATGGAGTCCCAAATAGATCCGAAATAACTTCAATCTTATAGGAATCAAAATTTTGTCGTGTCATCATGACGTCGTGTGACTTTTTGTCAGGACGAGACCTCTAGTCATTGTGTCGTTGCGATGTTGGACAATTGCTCATCAGGACGTCGCCCCTTGTTTCAACTTTTGACTCCACCCTACTTAAGACACTCTGATTTGTTGTGTCTTTAAAAGTAGAAGTCTCATTTTCTGATCGAAACATGGCAAATTCATCAAACATAACATCTCTGTTAACAATTATTTATTCGGATTCCGAACACCATAACTAAAAACCTTTTGTATTGGCAGAATATACCAAAAAGATGCATTTAACGGCCCTTGGTTTGAGCTTTCCCTGGCTAACTTTACCATAAGCAGGATAACCGAAAATTCTAAGATTAGAATAATTGGGAAGATTACCTAACCATATCTCCTCTGGAACTTTACCGTGCAATGCTTGATGAGGAGATCGACTTACCAAATAACTTGCCAGGTTTACGACTTCAGCGCAAAATTCCTTTCCTAAGCCTACATTAGAAAGCATGCATCAAGCCTTTTTCAACAAGGTTCTATTCATTCTTTTTGTAACTTCATTCTGCTGCAGAGTTCCAACAACGGTTCGATGTCTTTCAATTCCTTCCTACTTTCAAAAATCATTAAAATTTGATGAACAAAACTTAATAGCATTATCCATTCTCAACCGCTTTACAGATTTTTCGGTTTGCTTTTCTAACAGTGTCTTCTTATAACAACCTGTTTTTCAGTGGTGTTAGAAATAGTGGTTTTAGGACCATAATTCTGATGTATGAGTTAGAAAATATTATTTATTTAATATCTATAAAGTTATATGAGTGTCATTTTAAAAATTGGTCTATTAATTTTGATATTTAGATAGTTAATTAAGGAAAAAAAAAATGCTAAATTGTAAAATTAACAAAAGTGAACTTTTATAGAATTTCTTAGTGTTTGAGGGTTCAATTAAGCAAATGGGCTATTGTTATCACATTATTTATTGAATGATGACATTATTTATTTGTTAAGGATGACTAAACTTAATTAATGGTATAATTATTTTAACTTAATCATAAAGTTCTTAATAATTACAATTTTACCTAAGTATATATATTAAAATAAAGAAACCAAAAGATGAAAGAAAAATGAATTATCATCTTTTTTTTCTTCCATGGCCAAATGTTAGGGGGAAGCTTAGGGTTTTATTTTTAACTTTATTTCTTCAATTGGTATGTGAATTCAAGCTCGTTTCTTGTATATTTATGTTTTTGGAATCCCGGGAGCTTGATTTAGCTAAACCAATGAATATTCTGTGAAGCTATTTAAGTTTTTTAAAGTTGTTATTGATGTTTTCTTGAAGCTTTTGTGGTTCTTTAGTTAGTTTTGAAGCTTAGATATGTTAATGAACTAGTTGTAAAATAAAAGTTGTTAGTTTTGAATATAGGGACTAAAATGCAATAAATCCAAAATGTGTAAGAAAATTCTAAATTTTTGTGTATTAATGGACTGTTGGAGGACTAAATTTAGGTTGATTTCGAAATTGAAGCTCAAATGTGAGAATTATAATAAGATTGGTTTTAGGGACTAAATTGTGATAAATGTAAAAGTTGAGAGATTTTAGTATAAATGAAATTGAATTGGGACATGAGATTTAAATGTTGTTTTATGTTGCTTGGATTGGTTAATTAAAGAAAATTATATTTTAGATCAAGAATTTCAACGATCGGAGGACGTATGAGGAAAAGGAAAAATTATCGATTAGTCCCTAATAGTTGAATCGTTACCATTTCGACAAGTAAGTTCATATATTATGAATTTACTCATTTATTTTTATTTTTTATACTAAGGTTATTGATATTTATTGTTGTTGGTCTGGATTTATAATGTATCTCAGTATGTCCTGATGAAATTATCGTATATAGATTTGTGATTTCTGCCTAGGTTCCCAGCTCCTGCATATGTTGTGGACTAGAGAATATGGATTTAGGTTCCCATCCTCTGCATTTTTTGCGGATTTGAGAATACAAATTTAGGTTCTCAGCTCTTGCATATGTTGCAAACTGGAGAATACGAAATATCAAGCCCTGACCAGGTAAATTATCGTGTAGGTTGACTCATTTGGGTAACTAGGCACTACTGTTTTCATTTGTATACTGAGGTATTTTACGAAATTTCATCGAGAAGGTTGCCTTTAAAGCCTTGGAGACTTATCTGTGAAATTAATTAAAGAATTTATGTGATTTGATTATGGGATTATAGTTGATTTACTTGGAATTGAAAATAATTATAGATGTTCATATAATTGAGCTCAAGCATGTTGCCTATATTAATGATGTGGATTGAATTTTGATAGGTTAAATTGTATCTCAATTTGAGTTTTGTATATGATAGGACTTGAACTAAGTGATATTTAAATTGTATGAGCTTATTAAGTATTTGATATACTTATTTGTATTCTTATTTTTCTATAGATTGTGGACATTCGAGACGTGTCGATCGGATCAACAAAGAGCTCACACCTATCGTCACTTAATTAAATAGATTCTTAAAGTTTTATAATTGGGTTACTTGGGGCATGTATATAGAATGTTTATGTGCAAGCTAAAAATCATGTTTTGGTATTTTGGTTGTGAATGGGATTGTATGAAAGTTAGATGTATTAAATGCTAGAACCTATTTGATATATGGTAATGAGGTGAATTTGGTCAAGTTTTGGTTAGTTTATTACGTGTTTAGGCAAGTACATGTTATGGTAATTGTTGGTGTTTGAATGATTAACATGAATGGTTTATGTTTCACCTTGAATTGTGGTGCCATATGTGCCATATTTGAAATGGTACATTTTGGCATGCTTTAATGTGTTTTGAACAGGTAAAAATGGTTGAAAATTGTTTGGCTTGGGTCCTAAGGAATGGTTGAGAAAATGGCTTTTTTTTTAAGTTAATTTAGGTGCATACGGGCTGTTACACAGCTGTATGCCACACACGATCACTCCACGCGGCCAAGTGGCCTATTTGATTTTTGATGCAGGATTGTTCACACGGTCTCAGAGAGTTATGCGACCTGGCGACACGACTGTGTGACCCTATATTCGAATTGTACACGGGCATGTGGGGTAGCCACACGGCCAAACTTGGGGCCACATGGACTGGTCTCTTTCACACGGCCATGTGACCCCTGTTTACACATTTTACTTAAATTTTTTTTGTAGAAGTTTCAATTTAACCTAGAATTGATTCTAGTTTGTTTTAAATGTTCTGTAAACTCAATTTAGGCCCTAAATTGATTGATTATCATGGAAATGATTGATAATGAATTATTTGATCATTATTAAATGCTTTAATGGAAGTTGTTAAAATTTTATTTTTGTAACACCTTATAGCTCGGGTCAAGCGATTGGACCAAGTATAGGGTGTTACACTTCCACTATTTTTAAAGATTCCAAAGACTTTGCTTTTCTGTTTCAGGAAATAAACCCAAAATTTTCTATAGTGATCATCAATAAAAGTTAGGAAATATTTATTACCTCCTTTTGAGATGTCAGAAGATGAACCCCATAAATCGAAATGAATATAATCTAGATTCCCTTTTGTTCTGTACACTGCTGAATTGAAACTGACTTGGGTTTGTTTCCCAAAAATGCAATGCTCTTAGAAACCTAACTTACAAACTTCAGTGTCTTTGACAAGACCTTTATTGCACAAGACTGTCATACCTTTCTCACTCATATGACCTAGTTGCATGTGCCAATGCTTGGTTGAATCAGAATCAATGGAGAGAGAGTCACGCGTGTCATCGCAATGTCAAGTTGATTCTAATCGTAAGATGGTGATGATTTAGAATTTTCTTCGGTAATCGCAATCGCACCAGTAACTGTTGACCCTTGCAAAACGTATAGGCTACCCTTTTTCTGTCCTATCATCACAACAAGAGCCTCACGAGAAACTTTTAAGCCATTTGACTCAATGACTATCCTACAATCGTTAGAATCCAAAATTGCCAGTGAGATAAGATTTTTCTTTAAATCAGGAACATACTTGACATCTGAAAATGTCTGAATAATTCTATCGTGCATCTTAATTTGTACTGTTTCAATTCCAGATATTTTACATGGAGAGTTATTTCCCATCAGCACAACTCCACCTTTAACTGAATTGTACGTGGAGAACCAGTCCATGTTAGGACACATGATAGGAGCACCTTGAATCTAAAATCCATTCGCAGGTAAGATAAGAGCTTTCACCCATTGACACCAACAAGAAATCATCACCTCTGTCCTCGGCTACACTAGCATCAACAACTTCGACTTTCTGTTTATCTTTCTTGTCGTTTTTTATAGGGGTGTTCAATCGGTTAACTGAACCGAACTAGCATTAACAGAAATTTTTAAACCTTTAACCGTTAACTGAACCAAATTTTTTTAAAAAAATTAACCGAACTGAACTATTTCGATTAATTCGATCGGTTAATCGAAATTTTTATGATTTTGTTTTTTTGTTAAAACAAGTATAAAATTTATCAGAAAAATAAATTGGTAATGTTCATTTAACCGAATTATCCAAAATTTACTGAAATTCTAAGTCTTGAAGCACTACAGAATTAAAAATACTACATAAGTCTTAAAATTAGTACATAATAAAATATAATAGTATTTAATATTCTTCATTTGCATCCATTTCTTCTCTCCAAAAGATTTCCATTTGCATTATTCCTACAAAATATGTGCAAAAAAATGAGCATATAATATAAATATATGCATTTAAAAAATAAAATAAAATAAACAAAAGAATCAGTTGTAAGTTAACAAGAATAAGATGGAAATCATACCCTTCAACTCACGAAAGCTCATGAATTTAGGCTAGGCTCTGATGCATTCCAAGAAAATTTTAAACATTGAAATGATTAAATAAGTTAATATAGAAGTGATGTGGTAAAAATATTGAAACTATTAAATTAAAAATAAATATACAATTTTCAATATTGTCAAGCTCTTGGATTTGTTCTTCAATCTTCTTGATGTCTTCTTTAGATAATAATTTTCGAATCCAATCTTGAGTACACACAAGAGCTTGTAAAATTTTACGAGTTAAAGAACTCCTAAATTGATCAAGCACACTCCCTTGGTGCTAAATACAGATTCTAAAGCAACCGTAGAAGCCAGTATAGCTAACACATCTTTGGTTATACTGGAAAGAGTGAAAAATCTAGGGCTATTCACTTTCCACCATAATAAAATATCAAAATTTTCAACAAAATTCTCATTAGCCTCAGGTGGATATTTATCCAATTCATACGTTTTTTCCTCACCACCATTTTCTAACTCACGTTTTTTATACAAAGCTTGCATACGCCTTTTCATTTTTTTATTGTGGTTCATCGAGAGAAACATGTGTTGCCACACTCGCTTGGCTACAAGCACTATGAAGTGGAGGCTTATACTAATCAAACAATTCATACAAAGATTCTTTCAACTTTTGCATCATTTCACAAGCTTTTTCAACATTAACATTTCACTAAATGCAAATTCAAGATACATCAATTTTTGTCTAGGATCTAAACACAAGCAAATTCATCTTATCAATATCACCCTAATACTTATCATACTTGTCTTTCATCTTCATTTCCATAACATTAAATTCAACATCAATATTTGACTGAGCATATCATAAAAGGATATCAATTTTAGAAAGCTCATCAAAAAAATTATTGGATGTGACATATGAAGTGTCAAAAACACGCAAAGTGACTTTAGAAAAGTGTTTCAAGAAATCCTTCAATTTTCTAACACTAGCCCAATCATCCGCACTAGGCCAACCCTCCCCCCTTTCAAGTTCAACTTTAAAGTTTGTATTTTGCTCCTCAAATCTCTCAAAAGCTGTCTCAAAATTCTGAATAGTGTTTAACATTATACAGGTCGAGTTCCACCCAGTACAAACATCAAGACACAACATCTTCTTGCACTCTATCTTTTCCACTACAACAAACTCATTAAAATTTTGTAATCTAGCTGGAGATTGCCTCACATATCTAACAGCCCCTAACACATTGAACAAATTTATTCATTTCCTTTAAGCCTTCAACAATAATATAATTCATAATTTGTGTCATGCATCTTATGTGAAGATATTTACCATTTTGAACTAAGCCCCCTCGAGGGCTAAATTTCTTTCTCAAATAACCAATAGCAGCATCAGTTTAACTTGCATTACCAATAGTGATAGTAAACAACTTATCAATCCTTTAATTCAACAAGCATTTCTTAATCACCATCTTAATGGACTAGCCCTTATGACTAGAAATTGGATAAAAGTTTAAAATTGTTTTATTCAATTTCCAATCTTTATCAATAAAGTGAGCAATGATGTACAAATAATTAACTTTTTGCAAAGAAGTCCATATGTCAGTAGTTAAGCAAACTCTAGAACAAGAACTTTTCAAAAGTTGTTTTATCTTGGACCTTTCATCTAAATACAATTGATAAACATCCCTAGTCATAGTACTTCGTGAAGGAATATGAAACCTAGAACATGCTGCGAACATAAATTTTCTAAAGCCTTCACTTTCAACAAACTTGAAAGGTAATTCATTAATCACAATCATTTGTGCTATTCCTTTCCTACATGCTTCTTGATCAAGTCTCCAAGTTGAAAGATGCCCTTCCCCCCTTCAATTCCCCTACTAGGTAAAACTACTTGTCATTGGCTATTGTCAACAATATTACTAGGATTTTTCTTACATGGATTGATATGATATTTCAATGACCCCGTACCATTTTTTTCCCATCACAACAAAATTAATTTTCACAATAGTTACATTTAGCCTTACTTACACCATCACTATTAATACTTTTAGTGAAGTGAGACCAAACTTCTGGCCTTTGAGGGATGGCTTTTCTTTTCCTAAGAGTCCCCTTTATTTGGCTTAAAGCTTCACCAACTGAATTTCTTAAATTTGTCAAAGTAGGAGGTGTAAAGCTACCCTCAACAAATGTTGGTTCGATAGAAATCTTGCAAGAATAAAAATTATACAATATATTAAAAAAGTTAATAATCCATTTACCTTAAGTTTTAAAAAATTATACAATAGATTAAAAATTTTAATAATCCATTTAGCGAATAATCAATTTTGTTACATTTACACTTTTTACTTTAAATAAATAGAAAAGAGAAAGAAGAACGAAAGAGAAAGGAAAATGAAGCAAATAAAAGAAAAGATAAAAATATCAAGTCAGCTATTGTTGCCTCTGAGCAACACTCGACCAAACGGAATCTATGGCCACAAATTCGTTAATGTGTTTTTTTTCTAGTTTTACATGTGCTAATAATAATAATAACATCAAAAGAGGACGAGAGGCACACTAGATCTCAATTTACTGTGAATCTATTTAGGCACCAATTCAATTAAAATTAAAGTATGTTAATATAAGTGTTTAACAAAGAGGAGGTAAAGAGGAGAATATGGCAATGTTAAGAAAATAGATGTGGGAGTGAAGTAAAAGAAGTTGTGAAGGGAAAACAATGGTGTTATGTTTCTATGTTTCTCATGTACCACTATCATCATAAATAGATAACAATGCAAAAAATTCATCCATCTTAATTGTGCTTACAAACAGTTTCAAATTGTTTTCTCTCTAATCTTGATTTTTATTCTTTGTCTAATCTTTAGTTGGTGTTTATTGTTCATCTCCTTCTTCACTAATACTCATCATCATCTTTCTATTTAAGTATATATCTAAGTTTTGAAATATATCAAACAAACAAGATATATTAATTCCATTTTACTTCACTAACAGTTTATAGGCATATCCAATAGTTTATAGCACTAACAATGGTGTTCCATTTGATAGAATATCTCAACTTTCTTTCTTTCTTTCATTCCTTTTTTAGGAAAATAATAAATTATATGCAATCAATCAATTAATTGGGATTTTTCATTTGGTTTTCTTTTAATCCTTCAATGCTATTAAGGGTAATATGTAGCTTTATAGTTAGCATATTTCCAATTTCCTAACTCTATGCTTGGCTTTTGGTTAAACTTGTGCGAATCTTGTTATGTGGGAAAAAATTAAAGGCAAAAGAAAATTTTTGACTGGACAATTACACAAATAATAACAGTGGAATGCCATGAAAGGCAAAGCATCTAAAGGCAAATAATTACACAATGAAAAATAGAGAACCCAGAAAGAACCTAAAGGAAAAAGAATTCAAACAATGACATGAACGGCGACAATGGAAAACCTAGAAGAGTGCAAGTTGCTTGAGCATTTAAGCCTTGAAATATTGGACAATAATTTTTTATGGTGTTCCAACAATAAAGGTAGCGGCAACAACGGAGAACCCAGAAGAGTGAAAGTTGCTTGAGCCTTGAAATATTAGACGGTGGTGAGTGGTGGCTGTCGACATTCGACAATAGGGAGACCAGAGATTTTAGAGAAATTTCATATTAGGGGAGATGAGATTTGAGAATATGAGATTAGTGATTAGGGTTGCTAAACTAAATTGGGAATTTTCATTCTTTTTTTTAAGGATAGGTATTTTAGGTTACTGGTTAAGTTAGGGATGTTAGTGGGTTATGAATTTTTGGGTTTATTGGTGGGCTGGTGGTTGGGACTTGAGTGGCAGTGGACTAACTTGCTAACTTCTAATGGGCTTGATACATGTTATACATAATATTAGTTTTTTGAAATTTCGGTTAATTCGGTTAATTACCCAATTTAATTGATAATTGAACTTCCAAAAAACCATTAACCGACCTTTGATCGAATTAGATCGATTAACCGAATTAGTTCGGTTCAATCGGTTAATTCTGTTTTAATCAAAATTTGAACACCCTTAGTTTTCGGCATCTCTTTTGATTTTATTTTGAAATTTCCAACATTCTGGATTTGGACCTTACTTTAGACCTATTTTGATCTGTCTTTCTAGTTTGTTGTCTACCTCTTGTAACTAAAACTGAGGCTTGCCCATTTGATTTTTTGTTTGGGCCTAACTCGTTGTCGAGTTTATCCTTACTCAGAAGATTCCCCTTCACATCCTCGAACGAGAGATTATCTATCCCATAAATCAGAGTTTCCTTGAAAGTTTTATAAGAAGAGGGCAAAGAGCATAACAACAACAAAGCTTGATCCTCGTCACTAATCTCTGCTTCGAGATTCTTTAAGTCATTAAGAAGGGTAACAAACTTGCTAGTATGAGTTATAATGGACTCACATTCGGCCATTTTGAATGTGTAGAGACGTTATATTAATACTAACCTATTGGTCAGAGATTTCGTCATATATAAGGCTTCTAGTTTCCTCCATAACGCAGACACTATTTTCTGCATCAAAACCTCCTGTAACACATTATTCGTGAGGCATAATTGAATAGCGGATAAAGCATTTTCATCGAGCTCTTCCCATTTTGATTGATCCATACTTACGGGCTTCTTTCTTATAACAACATTTTTCAGACCGTTCTGAACAAATATTGCCGTCATCTAAACTTGCCACAAACTAAAATTTGTAATTTCATTGAACTTCTTAATATCAAACATTGGCGCTGCCATCTCTAAACGGATTGATTGCGGAAATCGAACAAAGTGAATAAAATAAGAATTGAAAAGATTGAACACGTAAATTTTACGTGAAACTCCTCAAGAGAGGATAAATGTAATGACCTGGTTATTTAACCTTGTTTCTATGAATTCTATCATAAATGAGTATCTGCTTCAATGACTAAGTGTTCTAATTTTATGTTTAAGGTCTTGGGTTCAAGTCCCAAGCTTAGAAATTTTTGCTATTTTGATCCTAGCCTATCCTTAGGCGGTTTGGCTTATATTCTATTGTTAGTCAAATCATATCAGAATGAGCTTGCTGGTTCAAGTGGTAAGGTGTTAACTTGTCCTGAGGTTTCATGTTTGAATCCTCGTGTGAGCGTGGATGGTAATTTTTGTTTCGGTGATGTGAAAGAGATTCGATGGAACTGAAACTCTAAGGTTGTTGGATGAGAATCTGATGTCGATTTTAGTGGGATAGATTGGTTAGTAGGTTAGTGGGGAGTTGGGATTCTGGTTATTTTAATTTATTTTTATTTTTTCTTTCCCTAAATTTCCCTCTCCACATTTCTTTTGACATTTTTTTTTGTTTCCCAATCCTTTTCTGACGTTCTCTCTTTCCCTTGCTTCCTTTGTAAAATTTTACTATTGCTCCCCTCTTCGATTCTGATTGTCATCGTCGTGCTTTTGGGGGTTCCTTAATTCGTGCTGATTAGGTAAGCTTTTTAGTAGTTTTTTTCAGTATTGCGTTGTGGGGGATTTCAATTCTGTTTTACGGAATCCATTGATGGTGTTTATTATTTCTCGTTTAGGGGAAAGACAAGAAGCAACTAGTGCTCCTCCATCGTTTTGAGTGTTGAGTGTTCTGCTCATTGGTGGTAAGTGTTGCGTATAATTGGGTGTTGAAAGGCTTTAATCAGAATTAAATTCTTGGTTGAGTTCATAAAATTATTACTAATATAGCGTTTGGGTTGTTGTTTCTAGGTTTTGGTGGTCTCAGGATTGCTGTAATATCGAAAATGAACCGAATGTGTAACGAAAACACGAAAACTCAAAATTCAGCGAAAGCCGAAAAAGTGGCATGTTGACGCCACACGGGCATGTGGTCAGCCGTGTGCGACACACGGTCGTGTGACTGGAGAGTGCTTGGCCATGTGGGTCACATAGGCTAGACCGATTTGGGAGTGTAGGCCGTGGGCCAAGCCATGCGGGCCACACGAGCAAGGCCAATTTGGGTGTGTGGCCTACACGGACATGTGGGCCCAAAATTTTAAAATTTTCCCTAGGGTCGCACGTGTTGTTTCGATCAACTGTGGGCCTTCCGTAGGGTCAGTAAGAGCTAAACAAACCCTATTGCATAAGATCTGTTATTCTGATAGCCTGATCTGAGTTTAGGAAAACTGATATATATGTTTGATTGTGTTGCATAAGCATGTATGATAACTGTATACAAGCATGCGAGTCATGTTAAATATGTTAATTCTTTATATCTGTATTATATATCTGTATATGGGGTGGGTTCTATTTGTTGGAGGAAGTGTTCTGTGAAGCGATAATTCACCATTATTCTGGCAGCACAGCTGCAAATTATTCTGATAAGTGTCATGCAGACACTATGTGGGGTGTAGGGCTGGGAGGGTGTTTTATACCCCATGTGGTATGTTGGGATGGTCGGAGATGGTGTGTAGAGGATGGGGGTAGGACTTTGCTTATCTGTATGTTTCTGATAATCTGATTCTGATAAGGACTTATGTCCGCTTCTGTTCTAATATACTGAAATTCTGAATTTGATGCATGTATGTTTCCGTTGAGTTACACACTGAGTTTATAAAAACTCACATCTGTTGTCTGTTTTATTCAGGTAATCCTCAGACATAGGCGAGTCGGTGCGACGAAGTCTCAACGGTGACCACTGGTTCGTGAACTGTTTTGATTAACAGTTTTTATTTAAAACATGTGGATTTTTTTTAGAGTTTTATAATTTTGGGACACTCTGGATTGTTTGCTTCAATTTTGGTTTTGGATGTGTTTTTGACTTTTATACTGCGATGTTTGACAAAACCACGGTTTTATGCAAACAAATGATTTTCTGAAAACACAAACTCGGTTTTCAACTTTAACAATATCAAACTTCCGCTGCAAAATAAGTTTTCTGAAAGAACAAATTAACAATGTTTTCTTTAACGAAAATAATAATATGTTTGATAAAATGTGGTTTCTTTTTAGTAACAATTAAACGCGAGAAATTTAAAATAATAAGATTGATTTCAAAACTCTTCTTCGTAACACTCATAGGTTCGGCCATAACGTCTAGGCCGGATTTTGGGTGTTACAATAAAAAATCACGAGCAAAAAGAGATTTCACTATAATAAAGGAAAGTAAAAAATATGGAGAGAATTAAACATAAAACCAGAAGCCCTACAAGAAAAAGCCTTCGAAACAAATAACAAAATTCTCTCAATCTAAATAATTTTTGTTATGTAAAACTTAGAGTAATTAAGGCCTATTTATATGTTGAAATTCATAGCATATATGACTACAACAACTCTAGGTTAATTAGAGTTTAAGTGGTAACTAAAAACATAGTTTAACTGGGTGAAGAAAAACCAAAATAAACTTTAGTCAAAATAAGAGGCATTCTCCTACAACAACCGTACAGATGTTAGTAGTATTTTTTTATTGTGAAGTTGAATGAAGAAACAAAAGTTAAAATGCAATTAAATGTATTAGAAATTAAACAAGTTAATTAACTAGAATTCATGTTGATCGAAGATGATGACTAAGATGATGGATTGAGAATGAAGATGAAAATTGCGAACATTAAAATGTTTTTACAATGTTATTA
>JABEZY010271794.1:0-10883 GCA_013467495.1 Gossypium gossypioides | reverse complement strand
TTTTCCTCGTCGGATTTGTGGTCCCGAAACCAATATTCCGACTAGGCCTAAAATCGGACTGTTACAAATAGTGTCGCTCATGACTTACTAGATAAATTAATACTATCTTTGCTCCTAATATTTCTTTAATAGAGGACCCATCTATGTAAAATGTTCAAGTTTCTATAGAAGGGTTTATGGAATAATTTAGGGCAAGTGCTGAAGTGGCAGTTCTATAGAGGATTCTTGTCGTACAGGTAACTTTTCTTTAAAAGGTGTAACTTTTTAGAAAGTATACTACCTCCTAGGTTACATAGAGCTCTAGTAAAATGAATGCTCCCTTTCTCTACGGGAATAGTAAAACTTCTCGGGTCTTTCTATTTTTGGGGAAACTATCTCGAAATAGTAGCACTATAGGAAGCACTTATATTAACTTGTTCACCTACCTTATTTTCCTACATTAGACATAATTTCCATGAAAAACTTGGCATACTTAGGAACTTTCTCAATTAATTCAATCAAGGGCAGGTTAACATTTAATATTTTGAACAAATTTAGATAGCTTACAAACTCGTCTTCATCCCGCGTACTTAACTCAGTTTTGCCATAACATTAAACATTATCAAAACTTGACCATTTCTATACCTAATCCAATCCCTGTGGAAACAACCTTGCTTATCACTTTATTACTTGATTCGATGTGTATACTTACACAATTTACATATCATATTCACACATGACAGTAGACTCCCCTATGGATTTCTCTAAGGACACACACTTCTTCTTCTAGAGATAGAGTAGTAATGGTTAGGAAAATGACCTATTGTAAAAGATTCCATCAATAAACACATATCTTAAAGAATTTTGTTCTATTTTCTAGGATTTTGCTTGATTCTTTTTCTCATATGTGTGTTTTAGAAATTCGATGATTGACTTCATCCAACAATCTACGAAACTAGCAGTATTGATGGAGGGTAAGCATTTGTAGCTTGACTTACAAACTTGTTCAATCAAAAGCTTCCCTTAGAACTCCACTTTCTATCAAGTAACTAGAGGGAAGTGTCGTAACGAACTCCATAGATTTTTTTGCTATTCTACCATTGTAGGATCCCTATTATTATATTCTCTATCAAGTTGTCATGTTACGAGTTGTGAGTTGATGAATACTTTCAAGTGTTGGACTTTTATGGATTTAACTAACTCTAACTCTAACATTATTTTTTACTAGGAATGATAGAATCAAACAGTAGTGTCACTCATGAATTACTGGATAAAGTAACATTATCTTTTTTCCTACTCTTTCTTTAATAGAGGACCCATCTATGTAAAATGTTTAAGTTTCTATAGAAAAGTCTATGGAATAATTTAGGGCAAGTACTGAAGTCGTATTTCTATAGAGGATTCTTGTCGTATAGGTAACTTTTCTTTAAAAGGTGTACTTTTTCACAAAGTATATTAGCTCCTAGGTCACATAGAGCTCTACTAAAATGAATGCTCCCTATCTCTATGAGAATAGTATAACTTCCTGGGTCTTTCAATTTTTGGGGAACCTGTGTCGAAATAAAAGCACTACCAGAAGCACTTATATTAACTTGCTCGCCTACCTTAATTTTCCTATGCCTAGACATAATTTCCTTTAAAAACTTGGCGTACTTAGGAACTTTCTCAATTAATTCAATGAAAGGCAAGTTAACATTTAATATTTTGAACAAGTTTAGAAAGCTTACAAACTCGTCTTCATCTTATTTTTGCTTCTCCTCTAGTCTTGAAGGGAACAACATTTTTGCAACGGTAGAATCTTTAGTTGTTTCTATCTTTAGCTCAACTGTCGGTGCAACTACTTCCTCTGACTCCGGTTCATTTTCAACTTCGAGGAGTCTTTCTTAAAAATCATCAGTATTCTCCATATTTACCTTCTGAGTTGGGTTTTTTGGGTGACTCAGTACTTTACCTGATCGGAGCACTATTGCTTTCACGTGCTCCTTCCTTTCTCTATGAGGATTATTTTTGGTATTACTAGGAATACCTATGCCAATTTGCCTTTTTATCTCTTCCATCATCCTCATCTATTGCTCATCTGACCATCAAGTTTAGTCAATGTTCTTGTTGAATTGGTGCACTCAGATTACACCTATTTCACATCCGTTCTCATTGACTTCATCTCCCCATCTGATTTTCAAGTTTAGTCAATGTTCTTTATTCTATCCAGACGTTGACCACATATAGTATGGTCATTCGAGTTAGCCTTTTCTTGAGGTTTCTGTAATTAAGGAGGTCGACTGTTAGAATTTTTAACTTGGTTCGAGCTATTACCTCCTTTTTGGTTTAATCCCCATTTCAGATTCGAGTGATCTTTCCATCTGGGATTGTATGTATTCGAATAAGGATTTCCACCCCTATTCCCGATGTAGTTCACATACTCGATAGGATTATTAATATAGTGGAAGAGTAGTTTGTCTCCTTCATAAATAGATGGTGTAGTCTTCTCAACCTCTATTCAGTTGATTCTGTCCATCAGTTGTTGATATCTATCATACTCCTGAATAGCCTTCACCATAGATGGCTCCTCCTACCGCCACTGGCAGGAATTTATCGCCATACTTTCAATCTATTCATACGTATCCTCGTACATTCTGCTCATTAAGGCTCCTCCTACCACTCCATCTAATCCTTACCTCGAATGCATGTCCAACCTATTTTATAAAATTTGCAGTCATAACCCCTTAGGCAATCTATGGTGTGGGCACTTTTGAATTAGCATCCTACAATGCTCCCATGCTCCATGAAAGCTTTCCCCTTCTAACTGTTTGAACATCAAAATTTCCCTTCTTAGTTGGACTGTCTTGCTAATGGGGAAGAACTTTTGTAAGAATTTCCCTGCGAGTTCATCCCATGTCGTGATTGATCCTGGGTTTGCGAATCTAGCCAAGAAAAGTGTTATCAAATAATGAAAAGGGGAACAACCGAAGACAAATAGCGTCATTAGTGACCCAAATGCATTTGAAGGTATCAAAGCTGAAGGAACCGTTTTAAATGCTGACTCGGATCCTCAATTAGTGTTCTTCGAAATTACAGATTATTTTGAATCATCTGGATCATAGTTAGCTTAATCTCGAAATTATTGGCCGTGATAGCTGGCCTCGTTATACTCCCTTCAACCATATCTAGATTAGGTAGCGAATACTCCTTCAGAGTCTTTTCTTTACACGCCATGTTTATATTTGCGGGTAGTTGTGAGGGTGGTGGATCTTCTAGATTGTTATCATTAGCTTCGTCAAACAACGGATTCTCACGTTGTGGTAAATTCGCTCCAGCGAGTAACCGATTCTACATTGGTTGGTGCTACTGCTATTGCTATCATCGATTTCTTTGGATTATTTTCTCTAGATGATTGGTTGGCTTTATATGCGTTTCCCTACTACGAGTCATACACCAAACCCAAAAAGATAAGATTAGTAGAAATAAGAAAATTAAATTCGTAACTATAACCTAAAGATTTCCTAATTATTCTATTGTCATGCAAAAATTAAAACTAATATAGTGACGTTGCCTCTCTGGCAACGGCGCCAGCAACTTAACTGCCTCCGAATGTACCAACATCCAGAGTAGACATCCTGTACAAAAGATGTGAAAAGGTGGTATCTGCAAGTGTACGGGTCAGGTTGTAATATAGTTTGTAACCTCCCAAACCTGACCTAGACGTTATGGTCGAATCGGGAATGCCATATTGGACACTTTAGTGTCGGACCTACCCTAACGATAGGTAAAAACCTTCAAGTACTTTTTTTTTATAAAACTATGGTTTCTATTGTTAGCTCTGGAAAACGTCCATTTACTTAGTCCAACCATGCTTAGGCCAAATTAACGAATTAGGTGAGTGTTTGTAAAACCATGCTTAGCAATGAAATGCACCATTACTAGTCAAATTATTAATTTAGCCATGTATCATACATAGTCCATTTTAACATATTTATAAAAATCGTGTATCTATACCAAATATGCATGCCATGAATGCATGAAAATCCTCAAAATCTCAAACAGTCCCAATCTACAATTTAAAGAAACTTTACAATCCAAAACTGAATAATAATAAAATAACCTAAAAATATGATTAAATTAAAATAATATGACGAAGTAAAGTTCGAAGTCCACCGTACGTCTGCATGCTAATTTCGATCGTTACCTGAGAAGTTGAGTTAATGGGGTGAGCTTAACAAGCTCAGTGTGAGGCTAAACAAGTATTAAGTATTCATACAGGCAATTTCATAGAGGTATCAATAGCACAATCAAACATTATCAATAATAATTTCAAATGCACATGATCGTGAAAAATGCATATGTGAGATCCTACCCATACAATCCGTTACACACCACGAGTTCAACAAAACTTGTCTGCAAAACTCCAACGTATGTGAGCAAATCTCGATGTGGTAAAACCATAAATAATCAATAATGCAGTGAAACTGCCAAATAAATAATGCGATATAATCGCCAATCCCCTTAGTACTCCAAATGCAGTGCACTGACTACAAAGATATGCGGACTTAATATGCCACCGGTACTCCTCGGAACTCCTCCGTCAATCACAAAATCTCATCCCAATGCACATGCAATATGTCATACAAATTCATACTTAATCATATTTCAATACTTTTCACATTTATTCAACATGTCCAACAAACCCTTAATAATCACATACTTTCAGAAAAAAGAAGCAATGCACTAATAGCAACCTCACATATAAATATCATGGTAAATATTTCATGCATTTAAATCATGCAAAAACCTAATATCTCAACATTTCGCACCATTCAATCAAACATTCTCATATCACATAATATAATCATGCATAACAATCTCCATTACATATTTATACAGTCAAACTAGCAATTTTGCCAACACATTAGTCTTTTAAGGTTCGAAACATACTTGGTTTGGCCACTCACAAAACTAATATTTTGGCTACCATGAAAAACCAATCAGCAAGCTAAATTATCAAATATAATATGACATTTATCATTATCAAACAGATTTTACAAGTCTAGGACTCACACCTTATTTTTTGCTTTCTCGCAACACCCTAGTGAATCTTCCAATTTTCCTTAATAAACCTTTATATGATCCTAAACCAAAATTTTGGTGTAAGTTCAATCAATTTACCACTTAAACAGCTCCCAATTACCCACTTATGGGTTCAAACCAAATTTTGAATTAATAACTATTTTACGAAGTCAACTAGTTCGATTCCTTACCTTGTATCGATGCGAACCGTACGTACGATAGCTTTATGGTCTATTTGGGGTGTTTGGGCCAGCACCTAATTCCATAATATACTAGAAATTTAGTAGGTAATCCTTCAACTATGTCGAAACAACAATTAATTTTATGCTTAACTGCACTTACGCTTTCCAATTTGTGAGTTTCGAATGCCCAAATGATCAAGAACATTTTTCCCTACTTGACATGGGTTAAATAAATGATTAGGTAGGTTCAAGAACTCAAATTAAGTCTAGAATTAATTGGTCAAGATTGAAGAACAAAACAGCCCCCTATTCTACACAGATGCGCACGTACCACTACCCATGGTGACCGAAATTGGGGCTGAATTTTAAAATGGTGAGACTTCATTAAAATCTATAAAAATACCTTTAAAAAAATTTAAAATCCCATAAATTTCATATATGGAAATTTATGTTTTCAATGGACAAGATTAATTAAGAAATTGAAGAGAAAAGAGACCTTACACAAGCTAGTCGAGAGAAACAACAATGGCACTTCCTAGGCGATGTTTGGGATCGATATTGGAGTTCAAAATTTTAGATTTGGGGCTGGTTTAATTGAGGAAAAGTTTCAAAAATATAGTAATGGAGATGGTTACAATCTTGATGCAAAAGAAGAAGAAAATGATGATAAAAGGGGAGGTGTAGATAACAACAACAATGGAGGAAAAAGGGAAAAGAAAAGAAAAAGATGAAGAGAGGGAGGGGGTAAGGATGGCTGATTATTTTCTCATGGATATAGTGAACAATATAAACTTAAATAAAAGAATGAACATAAAGAACAAATTCAAGAATAGGGTTTAGAAGAAGCCAAATTTGTATTAATCACAGAATCCTCACATAGTTTGACAAAAATTCCAAAATCTAATTTCTTCACAAAAGTAAATAACAAGAACAGAAATCTAAAACCTAAGAAAAGACAAAACTAAGATCTAAATCTAAAGAGAAAATTATAAAATAGTAAAAGATGTCCATAACTTGTGTTAACTAAGCCTATTTATAAATTTAGCATGGTCATCGTCCTTATCCCTAGGTTAGCTGACGTTCCCGCGCTTAAAGTTGGATTTTGCGGACCAAAATGCCCATGGCTCATATTAATTTCCCATACAAAGGCGATGTTGCGACACATCAGTTCCTATGTCATGACATCAAAGGCAATATACTCTTTTTCAAGGGTATGTCACGACATCCTCATGTTGTGTCCTAACATTGAAAATAGTTTTGGACTTTCTTATTTTTCTCCTTATGTTGGGAAATCCCATGCTCCATGTTGCAACCTAGTGACCAATATCGAGTTAACCTCTTGGAGGGGAGGTTACAGCTTGCTTAAGAAAACTTATCCTTCTTCTATCTCATCAGAAAGCTCAGTGGTCAAATGGGTCAGTCCCAGAAGAGTTCAAAGGGAAATGTATTAAAACTAGGAAAGGAAAATATCCATTAATGTCAGGTAAAAAATAATTTGAAGCCATTTTTGAAATCCTATCGGCTATTGAATACAATGAGGGTGCCTCAGTGAATAAATATGTGGAGTTTGTCCATTATGTAGTGGATGGGTTTGATTATGTGCAATACTAAGGTCAATTATTACTACTTTCCCTTTTATTTTATTATCGGCTTTAAAGTATTTGATTGAAATTGTTAGAGGGTATGAAAAACCCCGTTTTGATTGATTTATTAAGGAGCATTGTCATGAGCATGACATGGAAATCTTAGTTTGTTTGAGATTAGAATTAGTAGGAAACAATTTTGATCAGGTGATTTAGAGCTTTTGATTTCCATTCTCATAACGTGTTTTAGCTTATGGCTTTTTGGGTGGAATATGAATATGTTGGAAAGATTCTATCTCTATGGAAATTAAAAAAAGAGACATGCAAATTAGGCCTAGATATTCGAATTTGGAATGGTGATCAGGTGATAGTGGAACCAAATTCCTTTCTGTTTCACATAATACCTATCTCCGAACAAGGAAAGAGGAGGATTGTTTATCTTATACATCCAAGTTACCAGGTTTGAAGATCATCTCTTATACAAGAACAACTCAAAAATAATTGGTTGAATGAATTAACTTATCGCATTTTTTCAATCTCCAATAGGGGTGGATAGATTTGTAGAGAAATACCATTTTGATAGATCTATTTCTATGAAGAGTGCTTATGAGCTTATTTAGACACAACATACACAGTCTAACAATCCCTTCTTACAATTTCAATTGGTAATCCTTATGGTGAATTAAAGTTCCATTCAAGATAATTTTATTCCTTTGGAAACTATGCAATTAACTTTTTTCTATTAAAGTTGAGCTTCAGAAGAGAGGTATGTCAATTGACGACATTTTTTTATTTGAATATTACATACTAAATTTTTGGATCAAATGTTACGCACTTGTACCTTTGCTTGAGTTAAGGGTGTAAATGAGACATTGGTCTTCGCAAGATTTTTATTTTGACTAAAATAATTTGAACTTAGTTTGGTAATTATCAAGTTGAGATCAAGCTCGAGAAACTTGAACTATCAATCTGTCATGTGCCAAAACCCGACCTAGTAGTTTCAGGTTGGTAGAATCGGGTCCTTAAACTATTGGTTGAGACAAGTATCTGAAATTTGGTTCGTAAGTGAGTAATTAAAAAAAATAAAGTCTCATATTTGGGTTCTTATTTTATTAACTAGCTTAAAATGAAATTTAATTTTGAGGTCTAATTGGAAAAAAATTAATTTTTATTAAGTTAGGACTTAATTGGAAAATGGAAGAATTAGGAGTGACCAAGAGGGCAAATTCCCCAATTTTTGAAAAATGGACTCCTACATAAAGCCATTCACATCTTCCTCTTCTTCTCAAAAACCCAAAATCATTCAAAAGTTTTCCAAAACCTAAAATTAGAGATTTCTTTAAACAACAATTCATTCCTTCGGATTTATTAATTCCCCAAACATCAAAACAACCACCAATTTCAAACAAAAATCGCATTTTCTTCCCCAAATTTTTCATTTTTTTCTTGAGATAAAATCTCGAATTAGAGTTTTAGATCTTCATTTTTATCATATCAAGGTAATATTTTGACTTTCTATGATTAAATAAAGAGTGTTGTTAATTCGAATTGGGTTTTAAAAGAGAATATTTAGATTTGATGTCTTTAAAGCATGTTTGGATTCAAAAAATGTGTTTTTTATGTGTGGTAAGTTTCGGATCAATCAGGAGCCACTACGAGCAAGTCTAAAGGCAAGGAAAAAGTTGTTTGAGCTTTCGGCTTGTAAGCAGAAGCGTAATTGGTGAGTGTTCTGAAGTCGCTGCTGGTATGTACGATTAGTAATGTTCATCAGGAGCTTAAGATTAGTCTAAAATCCTACCCTAAGTTTCGAGAGTAAGATTTTTCTATACTTTTTTGCCTTGTTGTGGAATTATGCCTAATGCGTGACGAGTTCTGATATGTGATGCTATTATGATAGGTAATATGCGAGAATACTTGCATTTGATATGTGATGTATTGATTTTAATGAAGATATATGACGTCTGATATGTGATAGCTCAATGAGCATTATTGTGGCACTTGAAGTGCAATTAAATGTGATTCTGGTAAACATACATTGGGTATGAGATTGTGATGTGACTTAATGAGTATGAACAGAGGTTATGTGCATTAAAAAAATAATTGAATATGGGTAATTGTTGAATTTTGGCCTTGTGGTCTCTTTAAACCATTGGATATAGTTGGCATGCTATAGAATTGTGAGTACTCACCTTTGTGTTTTGTGGTTTGGGCATTGAGGCCCCGGGACATAATGGAGAGATAAGGGAATGTTGAGCTAAGCTCCATTCATCGAGACATGTTGATGTGTTGGAGAGTGTTTAGCTTTATGCTACACTTATGGGATATGTTAGACTCTTTGAGTCATTGGTGTGATGAAAATCCATTTATTCAATGTGGTGATAGAGCCTACTTTTATGTTTCATAATCTCATGTTGCCAAATTATCATTAAAAGAATTATATATATGAGTTATATTGTATGTAATTGTATGTGAGAGTATATGTTATTTTTATGAATTAATGAAGCATGAATACATTATTTTGACTTGATGAAAATATGATTGTAAATGTGATTTAGTATGCTCTTACTTAACCTATGATGTTGTGTATGCTTTGTGGTTGTTCCGACATTCACTGAGCTTATTTAAGCTCACACTCCAAAATAATATCTTGTAGATAAGTAGCTTTTTTGAAGTGAGTGGAGCGGCCAAAGAAGTGATCTTAGCAAGGTAATAGTTTTGAGTAGGTGGCTTTTATTCTTTGAACATTATGAGTAAAGGAAGTGTGGGTTATAGTTACATTATTATTATGATTTTTGGATTAGGCTTTTGAGTTACTGAACTTGTTTTTGGACTTTGGATGAGGTTAATTTTGATACTTGATATTGACATTAGTATTGCATTCTTTAGTTTCTTGGTGAATACATGTTAATACAACATATGGAATGGTTTAATGATGATAGTAGGCTTAGTTGAAGTGGACATTTTTGTATGTTGAGTAAGAATGTTGTTTGTATGTTTAGTAATACTTAACTCGAATGGCTCGCGAGCCTTATCAAGTTTTTCATATTCTTTATATAATTAAATCATGATATTAGCCTTAATATACATTATTAACCCTAAGCTTAATCATTGCGATAAGCTTGAGCTTGAGCAAAAAAATTGGTGAACGAGTTTAATCGAACTCGAGCTCCAGTAGCTCAATTATATCTAGAGTGAAACTTGAGCTTAAAAATATATGCTCAATTGAGCTCGAGCTAAGTATCGAGCTAAAAATTAGAAAGTTGAGCTCAAGCTCAAGCTTGACAATATTCAAGCTCGGCTTCGCTCGATTACAACTCTAGCTTGGGGTGTTTAGATTGATTGTAACATATCCTCTAGATGGAATGATTCCAATATGCTCGGTATTTCTAATTGGACCCAACGAAACATTACGGTACAAGAATTACAGGGTACTGAGAGACAATTATAAAAACATTGAAACCAATTGTTTAGGTGCAAATATAGTGGAAGCTAATAATAAATTAATCGACCAACATATACTACGTAAAACTGGATCTATAGATCAACCCAGTGCTTCCATATCAATAATTGCAAGTATGCAAGGTTGATGAATGTTAGTGTTAGGGATTGAATTTAATTGGAGATCTGAGCTTCTTCGTGGTGCAACATTAGCAGAAGATAAATGATCACGACATCTCTTTTCAACTAACGGTTGGCTTACAGTTTACACAGTTTGGCTATTCAAATAGCAAAGAAAGTTTCTATACTTAGTCTAGTTGGCATACTTATCATCTCTCTCTCTCTCTTTTNNTTTTTTTTTTTGTCATAACATTCAATTATTTACCAAATTTGTAAGAAAAAAAATACAGCACATTATTACAATTCTTAGCTAAGAATTTACACTACTTAAATACCAAAAACTCTAACATGGTAATTATATAACTACTACATACTATTTATGTATTATAATTTTATTTTTTTGCCTTTTTTAGATTTTCCAAAATAAAATTTTTTTTTGAAATATAATTTCTTTTGTTTTTATATACTTTATTACCATTAATAACTAAACATTGCCATGGTGTAAATGCATGTATGGTAT
>JABEZY010271712.1:0-15353 GCA_013467495.1 Gossypium gossypioides | reverse complement strand
ATTGGGCCTTGTGGCAATTTGAGCCCATCACGTTCTTGAACTTGGGTTGGGCCTTTATGACTCATATCATGAGTTGACATCACAACCTGAAAGGGTACCTCGTTGCAACGCAACATACTTACTTGGCCAATTGTCCTCCTCGTCACGGTGACGAATTTCCTCGTCACATTATGGCTTGAAGTTTAAGCTCGTCGCAACATCACATATTGTTTCTATAAATTTTAGTTCACAAAACCTAAAATATTTTTCAACAAACTAACCAATATTTGTAACACCCCAAAATTCGCTATACTATGAATGTAACGCCCCAAAAATCCAAGTAATTATTTTTGTGTGTTTGTTACATAAATATCTGTCAACGTTAGTGGTTATGTGTTCTAGGAGTGTTTGGGAGGTCTTAAGTTCAAGCCTTAGTTTGGGAAAATTTTTGTTTTAAATGGATAAACCCCTATCTCTAATCAGTAGGCTTTTAATTAATTGTTTGTAAAAACATGTGGAAAATGGGCTTACTGTCTGGTGGCTAAGTGGTGGACTGGTGTGTTGAGGGTTAGGAGTTTGAGGCTCCGCAGGACCAAAAGATTTAATTTTTATCGCTTGGCTGTGGAGGTGTTGTAGTTTGACCGAAATATGGGTGTTTAAGGAGTGTGGGGGATGTGTGGCCTATTTTTAGGAGGCTAGTAAGGGGGAGATTTCGGTTGTTAAGGGGGTTTGGATAGGAGGTGGTTGGAGGATTTGTAGGAGAAGATTAAGGGATGTGGTGAGAGGTTATGCTGGATGGGGTTTCTTTTTTCAAAATTTTAGCACCCTCTCCCCAAAATCTTCCCATGTTGTTGACGGTAATTCTTTCCCCTCTTGGCCGAATTTCTCCTTTGTGCTCTCTCTCTTTTTTTCCTTTTTGCAAAATCAGTTTTCGTTTTATTTTCTCTCAACTCCTTATCGGTCATTCTGAGTTCTTTTAACCGATTTCTGTAATTGTTCTTCCTCTTTTTTCTCTACTGATTGTGTATCTTCTTATCTTCTCCTTTGTTGCTGACGGGATTCCTTGATTCTTGGTAAGTTTTAAACGTTTATTTATCTTTCTTTGTTGAACTTCTGTTTGTCTTTCATCTTTTTGTTGGGCGGTGAGCGAACAATCGTCACCTTATTCTTTCCTTGGCCGGATCTTTGTTCTCCTTTCACCTTCCACTTTCTCCTTGTCTTGTTGATACTTTTCTTCCTCGTGCAGCCGACTATGTTCCTACCTTTGCTCTCTGGTGAGCATATTTTATTTTCGGTTATTTCTTGCTCTTTGTAGCTGGTTTCTTATCGCGAGTGTTGGTAAGAGAAAACAATATGGAGTTAGTTTTTCTGTGCTTGTTTGTTCAATGCTTACCTATTTATGGTTGATGCTTAGGATTTGACCCGAGGCGTGAAGATCATTAGTTGGTGTTAAGTGGGCAAAACCTCCCTCTTCACTCTTTTGAAGGTAACGTGGTTGCTAATTAACGCGCGGTTAACTCGTGTATTTTTTTGATTTAGCAGGAGTGAAAATGATTAATTGATGGTTGTATGGCCAATTGTAGGACACAAAGGCTCGGGATTTTCTTTCTCAACGAATAGAAACAAGGTGTGTATTCCCTGCCCAAAACACGAACGGGCAAAAGCAAGAAATTATGGCAATTGACGATACACGAGTGTGCGCTCGCTCGTGTGGTAAACTGAACGCATAAAACATGGGCATTAGACTATTGAGATCACCATGAGCGATTTCATGGTCTTAGGTTGTTTTGGGCCGCGATGGGCCGAAATGAGCTGTGTGGGCCCAATAGGCTTGCGGACCCCACACGGGTAAACCACATCAGCGTGTGGAGGAAATTGGGCCAAACTATGTAATTTCATGACTGAGACCAATTCTAGGCTATGTGGGCCACACGGGTGTGTGGGCCCACATGGGCCCGCATTATGGGCCTTGGGCACAATTTCACTGTTTGACTATTAATGTTGCACGGGTCGCCCGAGACGACTGTGGATCTACTACAGGGTCGGTAAGTAGACCTAGACTTCCAAACTCATATAAAATGACCGTTATGCCCCCACATGGTAAAATGACTATTATGCCCCTATGTTATAAAATGATTGTATGCTTTATGTTATGTATGACTGTATATAAGCATGCCACGATATATATATATGTTGCATACATGTATGATATGTTGCATGGGAAYGAGATTATTATGATTGGAGGAAGTGTAYTGTACTRGYWGYTYTRCTRCAAATACTGYTTAGTGYCRCAACCGRTGCTAAYTTTRGARTGTAGGGATGGGTGGGTGATATTATCCCCACATGGAGTGTTGGGCTGGACGGAGTGGAGTGTAGAGGCTGGTTGGGTAGGATTTCTGATTGCATGTCTAAATTGTTACTATCACTTTAATGGGCTAAAGCCCACACTGATACTGATACTGTAATGGGTTAAGGCTCAACTGAACTGAATTGTTATTGAATTGGGCTTAGGCCCAGACTGTACTTGTCTAGGGCCTGATAGGCCATTTTTCTTATATGGGGTTACACACTGAGTTTTCGTAAACTCACTCCTTTGTTTATCTTACAGGTAATCCTCTGTCTTAGGGACAGGTACTGCGAGAGACTCGGAAGTGGCCACACAACCGCACCTACTTCTATACTGGATTTTTACTGATAAAAATTTAATTCGGGTATTTGTTGTAATAAGGCCTCTTTAAATTGTTAACTTTAAATATGAGATTTTTTTGAAGTCTTACTGATAGTAGTAGGACGCAGATTTTCAAAAGATGAATATTTTTTAAGAACACCACGTTTTCGTAAAATACTGTAAAAGCTTCCACATCAAACAATGTTTTAAATATAGCAACAAACTAATATGATCAACGAACTGCTAAAAACAACTTGAGTTTTCATTGAACGAGAATTAATATAGAACGAGTTTTTTCAATGAAACTATATTTTTGAAAAACACTTCAATATGATATCGCCAGACACGGCTATAATGTCTAGGTCGGGTTTAGGGTGTTACATTTAGTGGTATCAGAGTTAGGTTCAAAACTCGACTATGGTTTTTGGGTTTCTTCTAAAACTTAAAATTTTCAAAAAGAACTATTCTAAACGATTTGGAAGTATTTTGAAATATTTATACTGAATGTGTGGTACACCGAGTCTTCGGTGCCGGTTCTGTAAGTTCCTTAAAACTGTTATCTGTTTAAAACTGAAACTACTATAGATAAACCGTACTGAAACATTTAAGTTAGTGTATACTGATACTATAGTAAAACTGATAAACACTGATAGACATTGCATTCTACGAAAACAAACTCTTAAATACTGATATTGCTTTCCATAAGATATCTGTTAATTGACACTAGAACGGTAAACTGATGCATAAAATTTTAAAACAGATAAAATGTAATTCGATAATGAGCACAAGAGGTACTCGCGGATGGAGTACAAGAGGCCGTGGTAGAGGCCGTAGAGGTGCTCGAGCTGGGTCCTCGTCGTCTAACCATATACCTAATTTAGAGACTAGTGAGACACTGACTTTACCCGTGACTGAGACTAGGTCTTCCGATCGAACAGTTGAGGACGACGTACTGTCCCAAGCTATGTTGCAAATTCTGGAGAGGGTCGCTGGACCCAATACTTGTATTGTGGGCTGTCGGTCGATCACAGAGTGACTCCGGTCTAATAGGGCTGAGATTTTTAGGATTATTGCTGGAGTTGCCCCTAACGTGGCTGAATATCGGATTGAGGCTACAGAGAGGATCATGGATAACCTCGACTGCACCCCCGAACAGAAACTAAAAGGAGCCGTGTCATTGTTACGAGATGAAGCCTATCAGTGGTGGCTTATAGTTAAATAGGGTACTCAGGCTAATCGATTAACATGGGAATTCTTCAAAACTGCTTTCCAAGAGAAGTATGTGGGTGCTAGTTATGTGGATGCCGGGAGGAGAGAGTTTCTGAATCTGACTCAAGGGGATAAATCGGTGGCTGAGTATGAAGCTAAATTTTTACGATTAAGCAGCTATGCACGTGAGATGGTGGCAACTGATTATGAGCGGTGTGTTCTGTTCGAGGACGGCCTCGGGGATAGTCTAAGAGTTTTAATAGCTCCACTGAGGGAGTGAGATTTTTCCACACTGGTGGACAAGGCCAAGATCGCCGAGGAGGTGAAGCGTATTGAGCATCTGAACAAAGATAAGGATAGGAATAAGAGGGATTCAAAGCCCTCGAGTTTCGCTCAAAAGCCGAAGAAAAAGGCCAGAGTGGATGGGCCAGTCAGAGTTGGGGCCCCTATTGCTGCTACTGGACTGCAAACATGTGTTGACTGTGGTAGACGCCATCAGAGTGAGTGCTGGAAAAGGATTGGGGCATGTTTGAGGTGTGAATCCTTAGAGCACCGTATCAAAGATTGTCCACAGAGGCCCGAGCAGATGCAAGTTACAGGTTGGGGTACTGTTCAACCGTCGAGAGGTGTTCAGCAGCCACCGAGAGGCCGTGGTCAGGCCAGAGATAGAAATGGTATGGGTCGTGGTCGTGGGGCACCGGACAGAGGTGCTGGTCATATTGATGTGAGGCGACCAGCTCTGGTTTATGCTGCACGTCACCGAGAGGACGGAGACGCCCCAAATGTTATTACTGGTACATTTTTTTTATCTATAATGTACCTTATAATGCACTAATTGATGTTGGGTCTACGCATTTATATATAACATGCTCGGTGTCTGAGACTTTGGGTATAATGATTGAAACCACTGCAAGTGAAATTACTGTGTTGAGTCATTTAGGGCAGTCAGTTAAGGTGAACAGATTGTTCAGAGATGTACCGTTGGAGGTTCAAGGAACCATCTTTTTGGCGGACTTAATGGAGCTTTCTTTTAGAGAATTTGATTTAATATTGGGCATGGACTGGCTGGTTAAGCATCAAGTGAATTTGGACTGTGCTACTAAACGGGTGGTACTGAAAACTGTGGAGAGGGATAAGGTAGTGATAATAGGAGAGCGTCAAAATTATCTGTCAAATGTGATTTCTGCCCTGAGGGCCGAGAAGTTGGTTTGTAAGGGTTGTGAGGCATATGTAGCCTACATCAATGGTGTTAATTCTGAGGCTCCGTCTGTTAAAGATATCATAATAGCCAAGGATTTTCTAGATGTTTTCCCCGATGAATTACCTGGACAACCTTTATATCGTGAAGTTAAATTTGGGATTGAGCTCCTACCGGGTACAACTCCGATGTTCATCGTTCCCTATAGAATGGCACCGAATGAGCTAGTAGAGCTTAAGGCTCAAATTCAAGAATTACTGGATCGAGGGTTCATTCGTCCTGGTGTGTCTTCATGGGGAGCACCAGTTTTATTTGTGAAAAAGAAGGATGGATCCATGCATATGTGCATTGACTACCGGTAACTAAATAAATTGACTATTAAGAACAAGTACCCCCTGTCGAGGATTGATGATCTATTCGATCAGTTTCAAGAAGCTTCGGTCTTCTCTAAGATTGATCTCCGATAGGGGTATCATCAACTGAGAGTCAAAGAGGCTGATGTTCACAAGATAGCGTTTAGGACTCGTTATGGTCATTATGAGTTTCTTATGATACCGTTTGGACTGACAAATGCACCAGCGGCTTTTATGGATCTGATGAACCGAGTGTTCCAACCTTATTTGGATCGGTTCATAGTGGTTTTTAGAGATGACATCTTGGTGTATTCGAGAATTGAGGATGAACATGACGCACATTTTCGAGTTGTTCTACAGATTCTGAGGGAGAAACAGTTATACGCCAAGTTTAGCAAGTGTGAATTCTGGCTACGAGAGGTAACATTTCTAGGTCATGTGGTATCTGCTGAAGGGATTAGAGTTGATCCTCAAAAAATTAAAGCTATTCTGGATTGGAAGCCACCTAAGACGGTATCTACGATTCAAGGCTTTCTAGGTCTAGCAGGGTATTATAGACGTTTTATTGAGGGGATTTTGTTGATTGCTGCACCTCTGACTAAACTGTTGCGTAAAGGGGTACCGTTTGTTTGGACTGGTAAGCAGCAAGAGAGTTTTGAGAAACTTAAGAAGGTTCTGACAGAGGCCCTTATCTTAATACAACCAAATTTTGGGAAAGAATTCACTGTCTACAGTGATGCATCACATGTCGGTTTGGGATGTGTGTTGATACAAAAGGGTAAAGTAGTAGCATATGTATCTCGTCAGCTTAAAACTCATGAGGCGAATTATCCGACGCATGACTTAGAGTTGGCCGCAGTGGTGTTTTTATTAAAAATCTAGAGGTATTACTTGTATGGTGAGAAGTGTATCATTTACACTGATCACAATAGCCTCAAGTACCTCTTCACTCAGAAAGAGCTGAATCTTAGGCAGCGTAGATGGATTGAACTGCTTAAGGATTATGATTGTACTATTGAATACCACCCTGGTAAGGCCAATGTTGTGGCTGACGCATTGGGCCATAGAGCTATGACTGACCTGAGGGTAATGTTTGCTCACCTCAGTCTATTTGATGATGGTAGTTTGTTGGCCGAACTACAAGTTAAACTGACGTGGATAGTGCAGATTAAGGGTAAGCAGAAAGAGGATGAGTCATTGGGACTTCGTTTTCGCCATGTTGAGAGAGGGAATACCAAGGATTCTTGACTAAATAGTGAAGGGGCGCTCTATTTCCGTGGGAGAATCTGTGTACCAAAAGATAAGGAACTGGGGCAGTCTATACTGAGAGAGGCACATAGTAGCCCTTATGCTATGCATCTTGGAGAAAACAAGATGTACCAAGACCTTCGTGAGTTATATTGGTGGCCAGGTCATAAACGGGAGATTACTGAATTTGTGGGCAAGTGTTTGACATGCCAACTGGTTAAGACTGAACATCAGTTACCTTCGGGATTGTTACAGCCAATCAAGATTTCGTTTTAGAAGTGGGAGAGAGTAACTATGGATTTTTTTGGTGGGTTATCCCTCACACCTACCAAGAATGATTCTGTATGGGTTATCGTGGATCGATTGACCAAGTCTACCCACTTCATACCGGTTCGTACCGACTACTCTCTGCAGAAGCTGGCTAGGTTGCATGTGTTCAAGATAGTGAGACTGCATGGGGTACTAGTCTCAATAATATCTGATAGGGATCCTCACTTCACGTCTCGATTCTGGAAGAAGCTACATGAAGCTCTGGGTACAAGATTAGATTTCAGTACTGCGTTCCATCCTCAGGCTGATGGTCAATCAGAGAGGGTGATTCAGATACTGGAGGATATGTTAAGGTGTTGTGTAATTGATTTCTGAGGCTCTTAGGAAGACTATTTGCCTTTGGCAGGGTTTGCTTATAACAATAGCTACCAGTTTAGCATACAGATGGCACCTTACGAGGCATTATATGGCCGTAGGTGTCGTACTCCTTCATGTTGGACTGAGTTGGGCGAGCTGCGTGTTCTGGGCCTTGAATTGGTTTCTGATACCGAGGATAAAGTTAGATTAATTCATGATTGACTGAAAGCGACATCTGATAGACAGAAGTCGTATGCAGATTTGAAGCGCAAGGAGATTGAGTATTCTGTGGGGGACTTCGTCTTTCTTAAGGTCTCGCCATGGAAGAAGGTACTAAGATTTGGACGGAAGGGCAAGTTGAGCCCTAGGTTTATTGGGCCTTATTGTATATTGAAACATGTAGGACCGGTTGCCTACCAACTTGAGTTACCTCCAGAGTTGGATCAAATTCATGATGTGTTCCACGCCTCTATGCTGAGGCGTTATCGCTCTAATCCCACACACATGATTTCGACTAAGGAGATTGAGGTTAGATCGGACCTGACTTTTGAGGAAAAACCAATTCAGATTTTAGATTGTGATGTGAAAATTCTGAGGAAGAAGTCTATTCCACTGGTTAAGGTGCTCTGGCGCAATCACAGCTCGAAAGAGGCCACGTGGGAACCCAAAGAGGCGATGCGACAACAATACCCTCATCTGTTTTGATCAGGTAAATTTTGAGGCCGAAATTTTCTTTTAGGGGGTAGAGTTGTAATGCCCAAAAATCCAAATAATTATTTTTGTGTATTTGTTACACAAATATCTGTCAGCGTTAGTGGTTATATGTTCTGGGAGTGTTTGGGAGGTCTCAAGTTCAAGCCTTAGCTTGGGCAAATTTTTGTTTTAAATGGATAAACCCCTATCTCTAATCAGTAGGCTTTGAATTAATTGTTTATAGAAACATGTCGAAAATGGGCTTACTTTCTGGTGGCTAAGTGGTGGATTGGTGTGTTGAGGGTAAGGAGTTGAGGCTCTGCGGGAACAAAAGATTTAATTTTTATTGCTTGGTTGTGGAGGTGTTGTAGTTTGACCGAAATTTAGATGTTTGAGGACTGTAGGGATGTGTGGCTGATTTTTAGGAGGCTAGTAAGGGGGGATTTCGGTTGTTAAGGGGGTTTGGATAGGGGGTGGTTGGAGAATTTGTAGGAGAGGATTAAGAGATGTGCTGAGAGGTTATGCTGGATGAGGTTTCTTTTTTCAAAATTTTAGCACCCTCTCCCCAAAATCTTCCCATGTTGCCATGGTATAGGTAGGTCTCTAGTGAGTTTCTAGACCCGACTTTTGCACGTTATTTTATTATGATTCTTTGTATAATAGATGTCCTTGTAGATGTGCATGTCTTCTTAAAGAGTTGTTGTAACCTCCCAAACTCGACCCAATTGTTATGGTCGAATTTAGAAAGCTACATTAGCCACCGGAATGGCCCAAAAAATCTTTTGTAACTTTCAAACATACTCTTTAAACCATTTGCATAAATCGTTCAAAACTAGTGAAATCGAGAATTTTAGAAATTGATGATTTTGGTATTTTATTTATTTGTAAAAGTTTGATCATTATTCAAAACTTTCATAGTTTTAATCATATTTCAAAATCACTCATTTATTTATTTAAAATTAAAGAACTTGGTTATTCTTCATTATTCAAGAACATGTGAACTTCATAAATCAAATGTATTTAGAAATCTCATTTGTAAACATTAGAAAATTCGAAAACTAAGTCTAATTTTATTAAAAACTCGTTTCTTAGAATTGCAATGAAAAAATGTAATATTGATAGGTTTTTATAAGAATCGCAATGAATTTTTTTCCTAAAACCCTATTTTGTTAAAAATTAATATTTCGTTTATATCCGATAAAACATCAATAGACAATTTAAAACCTCAAAAACTAAGTCGTATTTTTGTCTAAACTTATTTTTATTATCACAGCAGAAAAAAGTGATTTTGTCAAGTTTTAATAAAAATGAAGATCTTCTGCATAATCTTATCAAATATTATTTTATGTAGTTTATAAAACTTAATGTCATGCAATCAAGTCATGCAAATGAGAATAAAAATCTCTAAAGTAATGTCTCATACCACAGTCCAAAAATAATAATTAAACCGTCCAAATACCAAAATAATAATGTATAAAACAGTTATTCGAAAATCATCCGAGTACTTCTCCATCAACCATGTCCATGTCCTAACCTCAGGGATATCTGAAATGTCAGAAAATCAAAAAGGTGTGAGCTATAAACCTCAGTGTGAGTTTTATATCAAGTATTAAACAAGAATTTAGTATACAAATCAAAATATTACAAAGAATTTATATAGTTTAATTCTATAGAGTCTTAACTCAAGATGACGAGGATATCAATGAAGAGCTTTTTTAGAAAACAGTGCAAGTTTTTCAAAAACTCATCTATCCAATAACACTCCACGTTGTGGCCAAGCCACTCAATATCGCAGACAAGCTACACGTTATGGTCAAGCCACTCAATATTGTAGTAAAATTGCCAAAGTCTTCCTCTTTTCATAATCATCCCAACCCCATGCATCTGATATGACATATGAACAATATTTTCAGTGCACATGCTTAACGTACGAATCATATTTATGATCAAGACAGTGGGCATACTTAACAGGCGTATCATATATCTCAATTTCAATATCAGTGGCATGATTTATATATCATGCATATCATATAATGTCTTCATATCACACATCATGAGTATTGGAATGTAAACATATTTTTACAATCAACATTGAATCACATTAACATAATGATACGATCACAAAATAATCAGTTTGGAGTACTTACTTGAGAATCACCCTTTTTACACGTTTAACATCCCTTGTTTTATTACATAGTGTAAAATTTCACATTATGAAGAACTCAACAGTGTTTCCATTATTAATAACTATAAATAATTTATTTAATGATGAATCATATTCATTTATTTAATAATAATTTAAACCCACAGCTGACCTAAGCAAATTAAATGTGAAAGTTCCTTCTAACGCCCACTTTTAGATTTAATTAAATCTACCTCAAATGTAAAAAGAAAATGAAAATCCATCATTCAAACAACCTTAATAAAATATTTGATAAACTGTTAGGCTTTGCCTTTTATGACAATACTTACTCTTGTGATATTTAAATTGGAGATATGAATCACTTCTGAAATTACTGATATTCCAAAACAACTATATTTTGTCCTTCATCAATAAAACGATGTAAAAGGAATCTGATCTGGAAAAAGATGTCAGTAACATATATACATGTATATATATTCGGTCAATGAAGGAAAAAGGATGGAAGTAACGTGACAAAATCAACTAATAACAGCTTACTTATGCTTGTTCTATTAAAAAATGAGTTGAATCAATCTGATCTAATGAAATCAAGAAAGATGGATGATAGGATGAAATTTTTTGTTTGGAAATAATGAAATTCCAGCAAGGTTTTCAAAAGAATCAGTATACATAAATGTGGAGCAAATATCACTCGATTGAGAAGTAGAGAAAAAAATAAAAGGAAATATTATCACGGTGGTGGTGAGGTGATGGTGAGGTGGTGGGGTGGTTAATTAATGGTGGTGGAAGAATAATGGAGCAAAAGAGGTGAAATGGTGGCTCAAAGAAGAATAAAATGGAAGAGAAAAGAGGAGCAATCGAGGAATTGGTCAAGAGAGGAAGAGAGTAACCAAATAAATAAAAATGTGAGAATGATGGTTATTTTGGTGGGATGGACGTTCAAGCTAGCCAATGAAGGAAAATTGGCAAGTGGGGGGAACATAGGAGCAAAAAGGGGATCATGAAGGGAAAAAATAAGAGTGATTTAAGGGTTTACCCCTAATCATCTCTTTCTTTCATTTGAGATGGCTTCTAAATGGATTGAATAAGTGAATGGTTGAATTTTTTTTTTAAATATATGCCAAGGGGATTTGAACTTGGGTTACTTGAAAAACTCCACACAACTCCTTACTACTTAATCACTAAGCCAATTCACTTGCTTGTTAACATTCGTACAACATTTATTTATAAAGAGGGGCGTGGCTCTAACTAGAGTTTAAAACAAAATTGCACAAAATAGAAAATAACGTGAGGGAAGGGATTCAAACTTAGATCCTCAAGAACAACTCTACCAATACTAAATCACTAGACTTGATACTTATATATTGTCAAATGTGCCAAGGTCATCTTAAAAAAATTTTGGGCATGACCACTTTCGGTTAATTAACCCAATTTCTACTAACCCAGTTTTTAGGATGTGATAGTTGTTGTATGTATGTGTTTTTGGTGAAACATCTACATACAAGTAAATGAAGGTTACAATATACTGCATGAATATGACGATGTGTGGTGAGCATGTATGAGAAATTACATGTTGGGAAGTATGATTTTGTTAGGGTATGAGTGAAATCTATATAAATGTGTTCATGGTGTTAAATGAATTATGCATGACAAAGTAAGGTTGGAGAGAAGGGGGTTCGGACGGAGTGTCAAGAAAATATGTGATATGATAATGGACTCCGCAGTGGTGCTTTGATGACGTCCATCGAAATAGTAAACATGAAGGCTAGTATGGAAAAATTTTAGTTTGCTAAGACAGGAAACACGAGAAAATTCTAGTATGGCAGTTATGTGGAAAAACCATGGCCATGACACATTCTAGAAATGGCGGATAAGCCACTTTTGTTTTTCTAAGGTTTCTGTGTGTCCTAGAGGCGATGATGGGAAAAACTCAAGCGATGCTAAGTTTAGACAAATCTACATCGTCAAACACAATAGCATGTGTGGTGCCTTGGTGGCATATCAAACTGAGCCTTTGTGGCGAGGTTATTTGGGAAGCCTTTGTGGCGAGTTATTTGTAAAGCCTTTGTGGCAAGATATCTGTAAAGCCTTGATGGCAAGTTATTTGTAAAGCATTTAAGGTGAGATATCTGTATAGCCTTAGTGGCGGGTTAACTGTAAAGCTTTTATGGTGAGGTTATTTTGGAAACTTTTATGGAGAATTGTTTGAAAAGCTTGTGTCGCGTATTGTTTGGGAAGCCTTAGTAGCGAGGTTATTTGGAAAAATCGTAAGGTGAATATTGTAATGCCTAATTGGTGAGTTATTAGTCTACCTTTGTGACGAGATCTGGATATACATTTGAGACAATTTCTGAAAGAGTTCTTGACAGTGTACCTAACTGATGAACTCGCAATAGTAACTGACTAGGTTAGAGAGTTTGGCACATATGTAATTAGAGGTGGTGTATGTTTCCTCCAAACCTGGAAGTTTTCACATCTTGTATCAAAGTCATCTGAGTTTCTATTGGATGATCTAAAATATCACCTTCATCGAACCAAGTTCATTATCTAGATTGACTTGAAGATACGGTGTGACTGACATTCTAACAGTTGCCAAAGTCAGTATAAAAATTCACCGAGAGTAGTGTTTGTATGCATATCATTTTGAGAACTGTATCCAACCTCTATCTCGAAAAGATTGTGAAATAGGATCCACTATAAGGTGGGAAGTCTGTGATCTGCCAATTGAGTGGAATGCATATAAGGTAGTCAAGTTAGAAGTTGGAGTATAGTTATTCGCCAGGAATTAGAAAAATATCCTCCAATGTTTGAAACAATGTCCGGAATTATTAAGTCAAGGAATTCAACGACACCATTTCAAGGTAATAATGGCTAAGATTCATTGAACTTACAAACATTTATTTGTTATGCAAATTCGGGGAATTGAACCAGTGCATCAGGAGAGACCAAGCTAAGAATGCGATATTATGAATACAAAGGGGCATTTTTGGATATATGGCGACATCACTCTTTGCCATGATTAGGTGGGTTTTAACAAAGTTTTAAGTTGTAATACATTAAACTACTTTTGAGAGTATGTTGTATTTAGTAAATGTCTCTTTTAAAATCTGTGGACTTAGAAAGACTGTAAATAAATAAGTATGTTCAGTATGATTTTTGCCATTGAAAAATTTTTGTTAAGTGCTTTTGTATTGTGACATCCTATATTTGGGTTTGGTAAATGAAGTCGGGTATAGGGCGTTACATGATTCAATGTAGGGATTTTGAAGGATCATAAGGGGTAAAATGGTCAATTAGCAAGAAAGATAATTTTGAAGAGTAATGATGATATTCGTGATATTTTAGATTAATTAAATAGATAAATATTAGTTTGTTAATATTTTGATATGATATTTATTTATATTTTATTAATTTTTACTTAGTATATAAGGAAGGAAATATGAAGAGAAATCTTCATCCTTCCGTATTTCAATGTGAGAGAGAAGAAGATAAGAGAAAACTTTGTTTCTTTGTAATTTAGTCCTTCCACCAAAAAAAATCCACCATTTCCACCTAGAAATCAAAATAATTTCGATAGCCACCAAGAGAAATAAATGATAAGAAGACCATGGGGAGCTAGAATATCAAGTTAGATTCAACAAAATAGAAGTTGAAGGAGATAGGAAGTCAAGTTAAAGTTTGGTTTCAAGAGAATAAGGCATGGATGTAACACCCCTAACCCGTATCTAACGTTGGAACAGGGTTGAGGAGTATTACTGGACTTATTGATCAAACAATTTAACATTTCATGTTCATTTCTCATTCAAATAAAAAAACCATTCATAATCAATCATATAGTCCCTAATACGAGCCCTCGAGGCCCAAAATAAACATTAAAAATGGTTCGGGACTAAACTGAGTACTCAAGAAATTTTCCATAAAACTTTAAAATTTTTTCAAAGTGCAATGGCCACATGCCCATGTGGCCAGGCCGTGTGAAGGAGACATGCTTGTGTCTCAGGCCGTGTGGGCATTCGGAATAGGGACACACAGCCGTGTCCTAGCTCGTGTTTGTGCCCGTTTAACTCATTGACTTGGGTCATATGGCCAAACCACATGCCCATGTGCCAGGCCGTATGCTAGGTTGTGTGAAAGCTAGAGGGTATACTGACTTGATTTCTATAGAAGTTACAGGGGACACATGGTCGTCTCACCTAGCCGTGTGTGACACACGGTTGAGACACACGCACGTGTCTCTACCCATGTAGACAAAAATAGGCCATTTTCCAAGCCATATTTCTTACCCAAATTGGTACCAACTTAAATTCAACAATTTGCATATGACCATTACATAAATAGTCATTCAAAGCCAACCAATATCAAGCTTATAACATGTTATAACATCACATACAACCATGATACTTATATACACCTCAATTAGTCATTTAAAGCATGCCAAATATGTTTCCAAAATCTTCCTAAATAGTCAAACATATATATGCATCTTTGTGCCTAAAACTTAACATGTATGCTACTTATTAATCTCAACTATTTAGTACCCAAAATACCAATTCACACTCAAAGCATTCATATAGCAACCAAATATCACATACAATAAGACTATTTACATATTTACACATCAAAATATATGCCCACAATACAAGCCAATTCAAATGGCTAAAACACAACAAAACATATAGGCTACCATTAGCCCAGAATGAACTATACATGCCATTTAACCAAAATATATATATTTAAAAGTACCAAAATAAGTGTTTGATAGTGTGATGCCGATAGAAGGTTGCGCACGGACCAAGATCGAGTTGCCAAGTCACGAGAAACTCCTACGAGGCTCTAAACGAACAGATCTGAAAACAAAACAGAGAATAAGATTAAAACTAATCAGATCTGAAAATAAAATCCCCAAAAACAACAAAGAACAGCCAAAATCAAAGATATTTAGGAATAGATGTTTTTACGGAATGCAAGAACACGAAATCGTTCACTAAGATTGATTCCCAATCCACCGAATCTGTCAAGAAGACCCAAAATAGCAAACAAAATTAGAAACGATCAGATTTTGAATAGAATTTAGGGTTTGGTGAGATAAAAAGAAAAGAAGGAAATTATGAAACAAGATGATTCTTGAAACCTAAATCAGATTGCGATTCTGTCCAATTGAATACTAAGGTAGTTTTCCCAAATTTCAGCAATCAAATTGCACCCCAAAAAGAATATGGATGAATCGGCAAGAAC
>JABEZY010271697.1:6239-24570 GCA_013467495.1 Gossypium gossypioides | reverse complement strand
CGCCGAGGCACTTGACGGAAAGCCGTCGGATACTTCGACCGATGATTACGATTATTTCCTCTTCGATCCAGAAATCGCGAGGCAACGTGAGGATAGTTCGGAAAATGACGCCTCGGCTTCAGCTCTCAGTGACCGCCGTGACCACGAGCTCTTTATACGAGGCAACCGGTAATTATTTTCACTTTTTCAGTAGTTTTGGATCAAAATTAGCTGCTGGTTACTTTTTGTACTGTTAAATTATTGGGAATTTGAACTTGGCGATAAGATTGACTAAAATTTGAGCTCAATTTAATTGTTTTTTACTTGCCTGTAACAGTATAATTTGGAGTATTGGTGCAAGAGTTTTTAAGAGATTCACATTACCTTCTCCTGTCATCAAGGTCTGTTGAATTGTCAATGGATTGTGAAATTAATGCTTTAGCCGTATGAAAAATGATATTATTGATGTATTTTGCTCGTTTTTACTAAATGATTTTTGTTTTTGCAACATTTTTTACCTTAATTCTAGGCATGCTGGTGTCGTATGGGTGATAATCCGGAAGCTCTTCTTTGTGTCTTACAACTTGATTCTTTAACCATCTACAATACATCAGGTAAGCATTGTAGACGAAAGCCGATTGTTAAAAAACTTTTGTAGCTCTTGTTTTGCAGAGCTTAAGCTTATTTCCACTAGAGAGTAGCCAATGTTTATATTTCTGGACTGGTTTATTTGATTTTAAGGTTACTTGTTCATTTTAGCTTATTGAACTTTGATCCTGATTTCTTAATGCTGAACGAAACTGATTTTCCTGATGCTTTTGTTTTATGTAACAGGTGAAGTAGTATCCATTCCTCTTCCTGGTTCCATCACATCTGTTTGGTCTCTTCCATTTGGACTGTTACTCCAGCAGGGGGCTGAAGGGAATTTACTAAAGCATGGCCCATTTCCATATTCAAGTCCTTCACTGGGTTCACGTGATATAATTCGTAATAGAAGAGAAACTGGGCACAGCCCGCATCACAATTTTAGTTTTCTGAGTGCTTATGATCAGCTTATTAAGGGAGAATCAAGCTCATCACATTTGATTCTGAAAGATCTATTGGAAGAACCACAGGTTTGCAATTGAATGCATCTTATGTTTATATTTTGCATAGGTTCCTTTTCTTCAGATCAGGGATTTAAATTGCGGTCGCGGCCGCGTTTTCGGTCGCATTGCGTTTATCGCTGTTGCGGGCATAATAGATGCTATTGTGGTCATTGCGGGTATCGCGGTCGTGATTTTAAAAAAAATTCACACAACTTATTGTAAAATATAATAGTGGTTTTCGCGGTAGTGGTTTCGGACGGTGCTGCTACCGCTATATAACGGCCGCTATTTCGGTAACGGACCGCTATTTAAAATCCCTGCTTCAGATGCTTAAGTATACATACAATTGTACTTTCGATAACATTGATTCTTCATTTTGAGCTTTTTGATTTTATATCTAGAGTTGAAAATATTATGTGACATGAAATTTGCAGTCAATTTACATTGAAGAAAGAGGAAAACTGAACATAATGAGGGATTTTGATGAAAGAACAATTTGGACCAGTGATCTCATCCCTCTAATGGCATCATATAACAAAGGTTTTGCAGTCAACTTTTGTTTGATTAATACTTTTCCCCGCTAATATTTATTTACTTATTCTTTTAATATAATTTATTTATGCTTTTGTAACTTTGTATGCAGTTAAAATGCAGCATTCAGTTTGGGTTGCTGAAGTAATTAATTCAAGCCTTGAAGTGGAAAATTCAAGTTTATCTGCTACAGTTCCTACTGGTGTATTACTGAAACGCTTCAGCTTCCGTAGAATATGGCAGGGGAAGGGGGCTCACACAGCTGCTTCTAAGGTACTTGATCCCATTGTTGTCAAGGTGTGTGCCTAGGTGCGCTTTTTTGGAAGGCGATGAGCTTAAAAAAGGCCTGCCTGTTTTGAATTTCTCTTTAATTTCTTTAAGTTTTCATTGTTTTCGTTTGATATACCTTCCCTAGTAAGAAAGGGATAACATCAAACTAAGCATTCAACAACAAATATTGACCAAAAGGAAATCATGCATATTGACCAATAAAAAGATTGTATGTTAAACTTGACCATACTTTAGAGTTAACTATGTATCTTAAGCTTTATATATTATATACACGCAGACTTGCAAAGCCTCATATATGTACATATTGCGCTTTACTTCACCCAGGATACCCCTTTTTTTGCGCCTTGTGCCAAAGGCAATATAACGGTTCTAGTGCCTGGAGTGAGTCTTGTGCCCCTGGCAACACTGCTTGATCCTTTTCTTTAAAATTTTACCTTTATGAGTGTTATCTATCTGGTAGTCTGTTATCAATAGTTATATTTGTTTATCTTTCTTGTTCTTGTTCTTCTTTTTTTTATTTTTATTTTATTTTTTATTTCAAAGTTGGTTAATTAGGATAATTGTGTGCATTGTAGAATTCTTGAACACCTTAGGAAATATTTTTTTGTTTATACCACTTGATTATCTTTTGCTAAATTTTTGAAAAAGGCACCTAGAAAGCTTCAGCTAATATTTTTGATTCTGTTAAGGGTTCAGTTGCCAGTGTGGAAAATCAAATTGGGTTAGATATGTAGGTGCCTAGTCTACCTGCATCTTTTTGTCCAGAGAAGAGAAGTTAGTCATACCTCCAGTTGCCTGAGATTCTTATATGACAGACCATTTAATGCATTTTAGGTTCTCAGATTTCTTAAAAGTTGGATAGTATAGCTTTATGGGTACTAAGATCCTTATTAGCAAGTTGCTTGGAGACATGTTAAGCACTGTATTTCACCTGTTCAACTTGTGAAAGTTCATTGCATTGATGTGAGGGAATGGTAACTTTGGTAAGTATATTTTAAATGAGCTTTGTTTGACTTCTCTGGTTTTCCAATTCCCTTAATGATTATGGAATTGCATGCACATAATCGTGTCATAATTCTGTTTTACATTTGTTTTTTCTTTGGATGCATCCATGTATAATATGTCATGTAATGCACGATACTGGATTGTCATGCTGAGAGAGGGAGAGCAAGACCGAAGAAGACATATGTGGAAACAATAAAGATGGAAAATACTTTCACTTGGCTTATGGAGGATGTGAACTTAAAATACAGTATAGTGGTCCACTATGATCTGTGTAGCTGATCCTATAAATATAAGTAGTAGGCTGAGTTTGTTATTGTCCTAATATTCCATTTGATAGCTTTTGTTAAACCTATTTTTAGTTTTTGCTTTTTTTTTNTTGTTATTCGTTTCCCAACTTCTCATTCAAGTCCTCTGAAGTTTAAGTTTATTTTTATGATGCTTTTCATTTTACCAGCAATTGATGGTTTAGCTCTTTGTGTTAAGTGTTAACTGCTGGCCTCAAACATTTCCAGGTGTTTCTTGCAACTGATGATGATTCAGCTCCTATAATTTGTTTTCTCTTCTTAGAGCAAAAAAAATTACTTTCTTTAAGGCTTCAGACTGTTGAAATAAATAACGAGATACTATATGATGTTAAACCTGATATGAGCTGGAGCATACCTGCAATTGCTGCAGCTCCTGTCATTGTGACACGGCCCAGGTATTGCTACATTTATCTTTTTTCTTAAAAAAATAATTTAAGTGGCTGATTTTCTTAGATTCTTTGTTATGGTTTTCTTTGATTTTTTCCCAGTGTGAAGGTGGGATTGCTGCCATATACAGACATCATTGTTTTGGCTCCAGAAAGCATATTAATTCTTTATGTAAGTTCTTCCTTTTCATGCTTTTGGCTTAGTGTGGTTTATAATATTCGTATAGGCAATTCCTTTTTAATTTCTTTTTGATACATTTTCTACCAAAATTATTTGTCTCTTGCACCCTTCCAATTGCTGATATTTTAGGATGCTGCTATGGTCTCTGTGTAGTTTCTGCCATTATGCTGATGTGCAGTTAGTTATTACTTCGCTTGTAATCCATGTTTCTGTTTTTCATGGAATTTAGAAGCTATTCTTTTTTTTCCCCTGATAAAGACTTTCTAATTTTTAGTGGATGTCTTTTCCATTTGGCAGTTTATCTTACCTTCTTGTCTTGACCTTTCAAGTATAGTGATCTCATAGTATGTTGCAAAAATATGTTACTCAAAGAAGCCACTGGTGTTTTGTTCCCATGTGGGATTATGCATCGGCTCTTGTTTTCAAGCTTTTAAATGCGAGTTCTTCTATCCAGCTGATACGAAATAGGGATGGAGGGAGTTGAGAGATATAGTATAAATCAGCATGTTAAGGCTTGACTTTGTGAGGTAACTGAAGGCAAGAAGATGATAAGAGTTAAAATGTTTAATGTACTTAGGTATGGGGATTTGATGTATTTTTGAAGTTGGTCTTAGGTTCCAAACTTGAATATGGGTTTTAGATTTGAAGAAGTATGGGTAGGTAAGGTCTAATATTGTGAAAGCAAAGCCCAAAAATCAATAACTAATAAGAAAGTATTTGTGAATTTTTGATGAAAAGAGAGTAAGAAATCAGTTTCTTCATGCTAATAATGTAATGTGACATTTATGTAGCCAGTCTTATTTTAAGTCCCCTTCCTTACTAAGTCCTGTACAAATATCGAACAGTAGTAGGCAAGGCCTAGACACACGTAAGTCGTTGATGCCAAACTCCAAAGAAAGTTGATTGTTTAATAATTTTCTTTGGCTTTCATCTTTTGATTTTACTATCTTGATGCCTGAGAGAGCGTCAATAAAAGGTTGACTGACTATTCTTTTGTTGATTATAACCTGCATCTCATTTAAATGCAGTCTGGGAAGCAATGCCTTTGCAGATATTTGCTGCCTTCATGTTTGGGCATAGGAAATCCCTCTTGCAATTTGGGATTCTCAAAAGCAACATCCATTTCCCATGACCTCAAGATTGTAGGATTGGCTGACGCTGTTGAAGCGCGTATTAATGTGAAAGTAAATAATCGAATGGTATTGTACTTCCATGCTCTTACTTTATTGGTTCAAGTGCTCTACTCTTGCTACTCAGTTGCTCATTATTCTATTTACAAATCTTGTTTACTTTCATATATTTATTTTTCTATTGCATGAATTTTGCCCCTTGTAAGTGAAGCTGTTACTTTCCGTTTCTAGTAGTATTAAAGCAATTAAAAGTTCTATACAATAGAAAATCTTGGTAGCCCTGAATTAGTTTCACTGCATGTTGCAATCTATTGAAATTTCTTGCTTTACATCACAGTTATGAGCTTTAACAATTTTTATTTGCCACGTATGTATAGATATTTCGATGTGCACTACATAGAAGCCCATCATCGTCGTTGGCAAATGATTCCATAACAGCAATGGCTGAGGGGCTTAGCCCGAGTTTCTATAACCATTTTCTGGTTCTTCTTTGGGGTGATAGTGAATCTAGCTGCTTGTCAGAGGCTAATTCTACTGTTGATTCTGAATGGAGTTCCTTTTGTGATGCTATCATGCAAATGTGCAAGAAGTCATCTGTAGTTTCTCAAGAGACTCCAGAGTCGTCTTGGGAGTTTCTTCTCAATAGCAAATTTCACAAGAACTACTGCAAAATAAACTCTATGATTGGATTGTCTTCTGGTGTAGCACTTGACAGTACAGGATTGGATTCAATGAGATCAAATATAGAAGGTACAAAAAGTTCAGAAAAATCATTTCACTTTGATCTATTGATGGAAAGTTTGGACTCTCTGCATGCAGTTTATGAAAGTCTGAAAATGGATAACCTTCGAAGAAGGTAAATCAAAATCCTGTCCGTGCTATTCTCTTCACATGCTTTAGGTTCTAAAGACTTTTTGCTATTAATCTTTCTGTCTGCTTATATTTTGCTCTTGCCTTTTCTTTGCTCTTGCTGGCATTTTCTTCAATGTAGTTGCTTCAATAGATAATAATTTCACAAAGCATCTCTGTTTCATGAAAAAAGTTTAAAATATTACAATGTAAAATGATGTAGCTAGCAAATATGTGGCAATATTCATATGAGAGGGATCATGATTTATTCACCACAGATTTTGGAACTTTTTCTCATTTTAAATTGCAAGATTCCTGTCATGATATAATCGTGAGGTTAAGTGATGCAAGATTCTTAAGTTGTTAGGCTTGAATAACTTTGTGAGCTTGAAAGTTGGCTGTAATGTAATGGCTATTCATATTGACAGCTAATTTTTGTTTCTTTTGGTTTTACTTCAGCAATTTGCAAAAATGTTCTTCTGACTTTGTGCTTTTTGGTGTGAATTTCCTTAAAAAGGGATTTGGAGCTTCTGGCAATTCTATTGTGTAATATTGCAAAATTCTTGGGTGAAGAATGTTATTTGGATCATTATGTTCGTGATTTTCCTGCTCTTTGCAAGACAGTCAAGATGGGCATAAATTGTTTGTCCAGCAAAGCTCCTTTCAATTTATTCAGATGGTTGGAAAATTGTTTGCAACATGGGTGTACTTCCGACAAAACTAACAATCTTCCACTAGTAGTTTGTAAAGATGGAAGTTCTGTGGTGAGCTGGGCTCGTAAGATTGTATCTTTTTACAGTTTATTATGTGGTGCTAAGATCATAGGAAATAAGCTTTCATCTGGTGTTAGCTGCAACATTGCCTCTGGATCATCTTGCTCTAATGAGGAGCTCACAGTGTTGGCAATGGTTGGGGAGAAATTTGGGTTAAAAGAGTTAGATTCTTTGCCTTCTGGTGTATCTCTTCCTCTCCGACATGTAAGCTCCAGTAACTCATAATACATGTAATTTTTAATCAAATACTTTGACAAGGCTTGAAGTATGATTTTGGTGCTACCGTCTATGACATTATAATATAAAAGGAATATTAGGTCAGTAATGACATTGTTAAACTTAAATGTTATCCATGATTATGGCTGGATATTGTTATTATTCATTATGATCTTTTTATGTTAATATGTTTTCCATGTTAAATAGGTTGTTATTCATTCTCAGCAATGAAGATGCTTCTTAAATTTATTGTTGCATTTTTCACTTAGTCATTGTGCTCCCTCCATTATGAAAAAAATATTTTTTCTTTTTATGATGTTTCATTGTCCTGTTACTTAAAAGAAGACACTTTAATGTTGCCCTTGAAAAGATGTTATCAGAATTTTTGTACCTTTCACCAGTCGCTCACTAAAAGGGTGATTTCTTCCTTTTTTTTTTTGCTTTGCTTTGCTTTACTCATGAATCATGATTGCTTGCGCATTTGCTTCTTAGGCTTTGGATAAGTGTCGCGAGTCTCCTCCTGCTGACTGGCCTGCAGCTGCATATGTACTCATTGGTCGTGAGGATTTGGCTTTGTCCTGTTTGGCACGTTCATGCAAATTTAAGGAACTGGAAACACAAACAAATATGAATTTGGTCTCTATGTCTACACCTTACATGCTACATTTGCATCCTGTGACAATTCCTTCAACAATATCTGATACTGTTGGTCTGGAAAGCACCAAGTTCGAGGATACAGATTCCATTGATGGATCAATGGCAGATGGCATGGAGAACATATTCAGCTCTTGTACCCAGTTGAGATATGGTCGGGATCTAAGATTAAATGAGGTCTGTTGCAGTCCAATCTTTTAAACAATAATGTCCAAGGCTTTATGTTGAGTTTAGAAGTAACTATTCTATGATCTTCACTGATACATCCTTAGATTTAGAATTAAATTAGGAAGTGCTTCCCCTTTTTACATCTGAAATAAGATTGGACATTCATATTTAGTGTTCCTTCTGTTGTTTATAATTTTTGTTGCATGTTTACGTATATTTTTAATCATTGCGGAAAATTAAAATATGGTTGTTGAAATTCCTTGTCTTTTCCTACTTGCTATTGTCACTGGTACTAGGTTAGGCGCCTTCTATGCTCTGCAAGACCTGTGGCTATCCAAACATCGGCCAATCCAAGTGCCTCTGATCAGGATCTCCAACAGGTATGCTTCTTTTGTTGCTTGATTTGAATGTTGTATAGTCACCTCTTTTCTGTCTAGCACATTGTAGCTTAAGTTTTAATCATTTTCTAATAAATTGGTCTGACAATGTATGGTACCACATGTATATCTATATATGCTTAGATCAATATTCTTAAAATACACTGGATGCATTAGCCTACAATTTCCTCCTTCCTTTGATAATGCCCTTGATAGTTTCTTTACAAGGAGATACTGATAATGTTTGAGGGCTTGCAAAATACCCTTGAGATTTTAACATGAATATCTGACAGGATATGCAAACAACTTACATGATGAGATTCATTCAGTTTGGTAGTCTCTTCTATCTGACATGTTAGCTGTCATTTTAGAAGAGTAATAATATGATTATAGTTTGCTCTACACAGAACTCAACGCAGATTGCATACATTAATGTTGTTTTGTTTGTTCAGGCTCAACTGTGGCAGCTTGCACAAAGGACTACTGCTCTTCCTCTTGGCCGTGGGGCATTTACTTTAGCAACCATATATACTCTATTAACAGAGGTACTCGCTCTTTTGGATTTTCGCATTTATTTTCATCAATTGATTGTTTTCTTATGAGATTGATTACCTTAAGATGCATGCCACTTTTTTCCTGATGGAATCTCTTGCCATTGTATGCAGGCCTTTACTGTCCCAAAGCTTGTTTTAGCAGGGAGGTTGCCAGCCCAACAAAATGCCACTGTAGGTCGCGCAATAATTCTTTTGCTATTTCTTTTTTTCTTTTTAACATGCATTTGTTCTTTGGGTGAAATCATATATACTGTCAAGTTTCCCCGTGAGTGAGCAACTGTATTATCATTTATGGAAAATTTGAACTAGAAAGCTTTCAGCAAAATATTATTATATATGGCGTATAATTCTTGCTCTATGTTTTCAAGATTTATTGCCTAATTTTTTAAACTGTAGGAAGCTTGGGTTAAGAATTCTGTGTTTAGCCACAGAAACCATTTGTAATTCTGTTCTTCTCCTTACTGTTCTTTCTTTTAAACATTCTCCCATTTATCTCCTTTGCTTCATTTTCAGTTTGTTTCTTCCTTTTTGTATTTATTTTCTACAATTGTTGTGCTGATAGGTTAATCTTGATCCAAGCATAAGGAACATTCAAGAACTCAAATCATGGCCTGAGTTCCACAATGCTGTTGCTGCCGGGTTAAGATTGGCCCCACTTCAGGTTTATATGATATCTTTTGGAAGTACAATACCAGTTTTACAGTGGGCCAAAAGTTCCTGTTTCTTCATGAATTTATTCTTTGAAAATTGCTTATGTTGGCTGGTTTTTATTTATTTATTTATTTATGAATATACAGTTAAAAGTACCTCGCAAAATTTGAGACTGTATGTTGTCATTTATGTTCTCTAATTTTCTTTTTCTCTTGCTCAGTTGTTGTGCTAATATATTATGTGGTTTACACATGCTTGCTAGTTTGGGATTATTATGTGATGCATTTTAAGCTTTTGCAGGGAAAAGTGTCAAGAACATGGATAGTATATAACAGGCCTGAGGAACCTAATGCAGTTCATGCTGGACTTCTCCTTGCTCTGGGATTACACGGGTTTCTGCGTGTTTTAACCATTACAGACACATACCAGTACTTTTCACAGGTTTTCTTGTTCATTAAAACCTTTTTCTTGCAATTGATTGGTTACAGCACAACCTAATTAGTTATGTGATGATCCTGTGACGGGTTCTGGAATTCTCAAGATAAAAGAGGGGGAGAAATCAGTATTGACTAAATGCATTTTAAGATGAAAAATCATGTTTCGAAGTCTTTAATCGTAAGGTTAACTGAATGTAATTGTATTTGCTTAGTGATTTCTGGTATCTCTATGGCTGTAATCACTGAGGTAGGAACAACTTCTATCTCTGCAAGAAACCTGCATACTTTTTGATAAGTATACTAAAGGCTCAAGTAGCCCTTTTTCATTATTAGGTTTTAATATACCTAACTGATTTTTTTCACCAATAGGAACATGAAGCGACAACCGTAGGCTTAATGCTTGGTCTGGCAGCGTCTTATAGAGGGACCATGCAGCCTTCTATATCAAAGGTAATAATTTATGCTTTTTGAGCTTCAATGTAGTACCTAATGTTTTCTGATAATATTAACATTCTTCTAACATTGCGGATCAATACACATCTGCTATGTCATTTAACCTGAACAATGGCTCTACTCTATACAGTGCCTTTATGTGCATATACCTTATCGACATCCATCTTCCTTTCCAGAGTTGGAGTTACCAACACTGCTGCAGGTAAGAGATTGCACTTCTCTCGTTATATAATTTACTTGCACACTTGTATGTGTTAGGAATTATATATAGATTCATTCATTATTGCCATCAGATTGCCAGCATTGACGTTTGAACTGAAATAAACCTTGGACATGCAGCTTTAGCAGGTTGCAAAGTATTGTTCTTTGAGCTTCTTTAAGTGAACATTAAAGTTACCTTATTTATTCATATTTCTCTATTCTTTGGAGTAATTATTCTCACACTTTTCTGGGTTCTACAGACTGCAGCACTAATGTCAGTTGGGCTTCTTTTTGAAGGATCAGCACACCCTCAAACAATGCAAACATTAGTGGTATGATTTTGCTTCTTATAGTTCTTTTGCTTATCAATTTAATCGGATGTTTTACTAATAATTGTAGGTCAACAACAAGCATCCTTGTTTGTACTCCTGAGAAAATTCAAAATTATATTTGAAATGCACACATGTATACATATAGTATGCTTTTACTTATAGTTCTTTTGCTTATCAATTTAATAGGATGTTTTCAAATTTTAGGTAAACAACAAGCATCCTTGCTTCTACAATTCAGAAAATTCAAAATTATATTTGATATGCACACATGTTTGCATATATACATATAAGAGAATGGACATTTACTTACATAATTAGTATGTGCGTGCATACACGCACATGAAGACCGCAGAGATGCAAGATTTATCTTTTACATTCTCTTTATTTGTCCAAGAAATTTCTGGTAAATGTTGCTATTTGCTTTATTCTATGGTTCCTTGGTTAATAGTACATCTTCCACGGAAAAAACTTTTTTTTTTTTTGTATTATAAATCAATTTCTATCCATGCATTTTGACTGTTCAATCTGAGTTTTTGGATAGAAAGCAGAGTTGGGTTGTATTCGTAACAATAATTAATAAGCATTTCCCCTTTTTATTACAATGATTAAAATACAACTTCCTACCATTGTAAACGTATGCAGCACCTTTGGACTGTTTCTGCAGTTTTCTTTATTCTTTAATTGTTACCAAATCTCTTGTAGTTAAACATGTCTATATCTTGCAGGGTGAAATAGGCCGAAGAAGTGGAGGTGACAATGTCCTTGAAAGGGAGGGTTATGCTGTTTCTGCCGGCTTTTCATTGGGTCTTGTTGCATTGGGTATGAATCATTCTGGGCTTTTATATTAATGAACGTCTTTTAAGTTATGGTTTGGCTAACTGCTATCTTGAAGGAAGGCCGAGGAGAAGAGGCATTGGGATTCATGGATACACTGGTTGATCGGCTATTTCACTACATTGGTGGGAAGGAAATCTGTAATGTACATTGCCCACTTTAAACTTGATTTGTTCTTTTTGGTTTCTTCTGGTGGAGGGTATGGGTTAAAAATCAATGGTTTTGTAACATATTTCTTAGTTCTGTACAGTAAGAAGTATATCATCTTGATCAGTCTATCCTTCCTGAAAAGTTTGTCCCCTTTCAATTAGCACAAGGTTTAATAAGTGCAATTTCATTTCCATACCACTTCTCTTTACACTTTTTTGATCCTTTCTTATTTTCTAACAGTTACTGCTTCTATACGATTTAGGAGTGGACAAACATAATAGATAGCTAAAGAAAAATTTGGATGAGTATTTTGGGGAGGAAGATGAATTTTCCATGGCTTTTTTCTGAAGTGCAAATTTTCTCTCTCTTTTACCAACTATTTTCATTCAGGAAAGATCCCTTCTGCTTGCCGCATCAGTGGATGAACACAACCGGGTCACTGGGCAGGTTTGTTACCTATCATTGACTTAATTAAGTTCCCTAATTATAACCTTGTGTTTGAAATTTTTGTAAAAATGTACTTTTTCCTCTCAAGGCTGCTGATATCTGTTATTTTGGTGTACTAGATGATGGACGGAACCACTGTCAATGTTGATGTCACTGCACCTGGGGCTATGATAGCTCTTGCTTTAATGTTTTTGAAGGTAATTTTAACATGGGAAATTATGAGCAGATTACCACATGCATATGACATAAATAAGATATATTAACCTTTCTCATTTTATATGCCAGAGTGAATCAGAGGTGATTGTCTCTAGGCTTACAATCCCTCAAACACATTTTGATTTGCAATACGTAAGACCTGATTTTATAATGCTTCGTGTCATTGCTCGGAATTTGATAATGTGGGGCAGGTAATTTACTTGATAAATGTCTTAATTATTGAAGCATTCACTGTTTAAGCTTCTAGTTTTTATATCTGAGTTTAAGATTATTCTCCTCAGGATTCATCCCTCCAAAGACTGGATTCAGTCCCAGATTCCTGAAATTATAAAAAATGGTGTCAAAGGTCTTAGGGATGACACTATGGACATTGATGAAATGGATGCAGAAACTATTGTCCAGGCATATGTCAATATAGTGGCTGGGGCATGTATTTCTCTTGGTATGGTATTCCAGCTGATTCATATACTGTTTACCACGTTTAGTCTTGCATATTCTCAACCTTATCATATTTATGCAGACACACCAAGAAAAAGAGAGTATCTTAAATCTGTTATGATTAATTTTGCAGGGTTGAGATTTGCTGGCACAAAGGATGCAAATGCACAGGAGTTGCTTTATGAATATGCTGCCTACTTTTTGAATGAGGTCTTACATAAAATATGATACTGCTCAACAAGTACAATTTGTTTTTGAGAGATAACTGAGTAGTTTTAATGGCTGCAGATCAAGCCTGTTTCCACTACAAATAGGAGTACCTTTCCCAAAGGTTTATCTCAGTATGTTGACCGAGGCACATTGGAGATATGCCTTCATCTTATTGTTCTATCCTTGTCTGTGGTAAATGAAGTTGATAATTTTATTATTATTGTTGTTGTAATGTTGCCAAATTCTGCCAAGTAATAGTGGTGACTTCTGAGTCATTTGGATGTAGGTTATGGCTGGCTCTGGACATTTACAAACCTTCCGTCTTTTAAGGTTTCTCCGCAACCGGAGCTCTGTAGATGGGCATGCTAATTATGGTATCCAGATGGCGGTAATGTTTCTAAATATACTGTAGTGAAGGATCTGATTGAATTGTATCAACTTATCATTATGTACTTTTTTCCTTCAGATTTAGGATATAACACATTATATGCATATTTTTATGATCTCCTGCATGTCACGAACTCTCGAATTATGTGGAAAGTGCATTTTTTATTCTCAGAATCTATAAGTTAAGGATAATAAATTGGTTTATGCATATGGATTTTACAATTCACCTGCCGCAAAAGAAGATCATTTGTTGTTTATCATCATATATATCAAGCTTTTAACAGCTCCTGGTTTGCTGTGCCAAATGCCTAATTGTTGAGCATGTGAAACTGAGGTCTTCTTCTAAACCTTTAAAGCATTTAGGGTTTAATAATTCTTCTTCCATTGCATGGAACATTACGAATGCCTCTGTGGCCAATCTTTCATCAGCAAACAATGTTGAATGCATAAGAACGGTATGGCTTATTGGTCACAACTCACTGTGTAACCCAAGATAAACTATATCATGTTTGTTTGCATTAATCTGAAATATACGGGTTAACCAACATGCTGTCAAACAGTTTGCTTATTTTTAGGGCATCTTAATTTATTTGTAAGTGTATTCTGATTTTAGGTGAGCTTAGCAATCGGTTTCTTGTTTCTTGGTGGAGGCACGAGGACATTTTCTACCAGCAACAGTTCCATTGCAGCATTGCTTATCACTCTTTATCCACGATTGCCTACTGGACCCAATGATAACCGTTGCCACCTTCAGGTATGTTATGATTAATATTAGGGTGTTTTTCAGGTAGCTTAAAATTTGATTGGGTGGAAATAGTACTTGGTACGACCCAAGCATGGCAAAAAAATTTTACTATTGATTTCAGACGGTACACTCCAGGGGGACCTATATTTACTTGAAGAGACTTGAATTCTGTTTTGTTTTTCCAAATTGGCATATATGTTGTACATTACCTCTTTCCTATAACTGCATTTTCCAGGCTTTCAGACATTTGTATGTCCTTGCAACGGAGGCTCGCTGGCTTCAAACTGTTGATGTTGACACTGGCCTCCCTGTTTATGCTCCTCTTGAAGTCACAATCAAGGAAACTGAGCATTATTCAGAAACAAGTTTTTGTGAGATTACTCCTTGCATTCTGCCTGAGCGTTCTATTGTAAGTCAAAGATCTGTTAACAAACTTATTAGGATTGTCAGTATTTTCAAACCTTAATTTTCCATGGAAATGAATTTTGAGGTTAATTTGCATGAATCTGTTAGCTTTTGAGTGACAATTTGAATTTTGAAGTAACTATTAAACTTTCTGTTGCTAGTGTAGTGAACCTTGTGGAATAATCCAAATTGTAGGAAAAGTGCATGTCAACTGTAGCAGAACCTACCTGTCTGCTAACATGTCTATTCTTAGAAAATTTCTCATGTGTACTGCTTTACTTGCCATGCTGTTGCAGTTGAAGACAGTTCGTGTCTGCGGTCCTCGATACTGGCCTCAAGTGATTGAGCTTGTTCCTGAAAGTACGTGGAGTTTGTTGCTGCAAGTTTTCTTGCTAAATGTTGATTTACATATTTCTGATCATTTATGTTGTTTCCTTACAGACAAACCTTGGTGGAGTTTTGGTGACAGGAACGACCCATTTCACTCTGGTATTCTTCATGTCAAACGGAAAGTTGGAGCTTGTTCATATGTTGATGATCCCATAGGATGTCAGTCACTGCTTTCACGAGCAATGCACAAGGTTTTGTTGGCATAACTTTACCTTAACCAGCCCTTCCCCTGTTATAGTTCGGTCTTAAAATGGATGTTGATTTATCTGTCGCTTAGGTCTTTGGTTTGACAAGTCTAAGAGCTGGCTATACGGGTAATAACAGCAACAATGGATCTGCTGCTGTTACTGTTGATCAGCTTGTCAGCACCTTCTCTTCTGATCCAAGCTTAATAGCTTTCGCACAACTTTGCTGTGACCTTTCCTGGAATAGCAGGTAAGACCAGAAATTAGGTATCCGGGCCTCGAGTTCTAGAACCTGCAATGCAGTATCCTTTTTTACAGGGCTCAACTTTATTTGTGCTTCGACCTCCCCCTTCCCCTCCCACTTTTGGTGTTCTATTCTATTTCACTATATTTTGAATGGTTGGCTCATGAGTATCAGTTTTCAATGATAATTGTAATTAATACTAAGTACCGAAGGAATTCAAGGTGCGTATTTTATCATCTATTCATTCTGGAATCAACGTGCTTGCAGATCTGACATTGATTTCCAGGAGTTTTGCTTACAAGTATTATTTGAGTGTATAAGCAAGGACAGACCAGCTCTTTTGCAGGTAATAGTCTGATTTAGTCCTAAATTCTTATTTTTTGTATACGATTTTTCTCTATTACATTGCAGTGCCAACTGGAAATAAGTTAATTTGTTGATATACCTATAGCCTGTTGATCAGATCAAGTTTTCTAAATGTTTTAAAATTGTTTTTTTGGGGATTCGCTTTACTCTTGTCATCTATTTCTCAATGTATTTTTTATCTGTGTTTTAATGCCTTTCTGCTTGTTAGGTCTATTTATCCTTGTATACCACAATTGGCTCATTGGCAGAGCAGGTTTCCAATGGTAATCTTCTTGTTGGTGACTTGTTATCTGTCTCGAGTTTAAAGGTACTTCCTGTAACTTCTGTATGCATTCTTGTTTCATAGTACAATTATGTTATAGCGATAAAAAATTGCATAAATACTTGTTCTTTGTCTTAATTCCAAAATACTGGAATCCTGTCTATAATGCTTCCAACTTGTATTGAATGTCACGTATAGAATGTGATACTGGATATACTCAAAGTTAACAAGTCAAGACTGGCTGATTTTCGGCATGTTTTGGTTTGAAAGCTTCAAATGTTTGTTGGTGCTGGTTTGTTTTGCCTTTTAGATTATTAGGTGCACTTGTGTCCATACGTCTACTCTGTGTGGTCGTAATTTATTACTCAAGAAAAACTTTATTATTAGTTTTATCTCGAGAACTGAATTATAGTGTTATTTTCAATGAATGAACTGGGATTGAATTGCAGTATGCTATGTTGCATTGACTGGCATGGGGATATGACCCTCTAAGGCCCCCCTGATACATGGAATAACTTCAAAATTTTGAATATTACCCCTGTCAGACACATACCCTTGTATATTATTCACACCCTAGTCCGTAACATAGGCTATATGCTCTGACTTTCCTTATTCTTCAATGTACGGCAGCATTGCGAATTAATTCTAATTGAGCTGCAGCTATTAGTGTGTGCTATTATTATCATTAAGAATATATCCTTTTTTGCAGCTTGCATTGTCCTATAACGAGGCTGTCATGACTGGAAGGTTGGCAACTTCAAGAGGCAGCATTGTTCAATCCGTTTTTCTAGGATCTCTTCGGAAACGGGTAGAAGAACTCTTGAATAGTGCCGAGCAATTAAAAACCGATTTGCATAATTATCTGAACTCGGGCAGTTGGCCCAATGATGGATCCTTTGGGGTGAAAAGTTCAACTATTCTTTCTTGGTATCTTCAATGGTTTGGTGTACCGGCTGCACCTACGGTCAAGACAATGGTGGACAAAATTAAGCCCATGAATATCTCATTGTCTCCGGTTCCTTTGTTATGTTTGTTATTACCAGGCACTCACATAAATGCAGTCGAAGAGATAAACCGGTTTCTGTTATCTACCTGAGTGTACAGATGAAGACCTGAGCATTTTTCCAGCTCGGTGGCTACCGTCTATTGCAGCATCTTCCCTGGTAAGGTTCATTTAAAATCGTTTTAAATTGTACCTTGAACCTGTTTACAATGAGAAGACCTTTAGTAAAACTATATTAGTCACCCATTAAATTTCTTTTTTAGTTATGAAAAGTTATAAAATGGTTATTTAAATATTATTAAAATTTTTTCTGATCACCTAACTATTAATTTGTTTTTTTTTTTTTTGTTCTTAGTTGGCTGCATCTTTTAAATTTGGCATAATAATAATTTTAACTCTTAACATTTATAAATTATGTCATTTTAATCTTGGTTCTAGAAAGAATTTAATCCTCAACATCTAAACATTGTTAATTTGATTTTTTATTTTTATTTTTTCAGTTTTACTTTTCTTTATGACATTAAGAATTAATTTTAAGAGAATGAGAAAAGATGAAAATTGTTATCTTTATTTTTTTGTATATTTTAAATTAAATTTAGCTGATAAATTTGTTATTTTAGCTTTTTAGGTGAAAAGTAAAACTATAAAAAAATATCAAATTATACAATGTATAAGTAACGTGGGTTAGATTTTTTAGAATTAAGATTAAATTTACAATATATAAATGTTAAGGGTTAAAATTTTTATTATTTCAATTTTAAAAGTTGTTATCGTTAGTTCACTCATGATAAAAAAAAATAAATAAAATTGAATAGTTTTTTTTGTTACTTGAGTGATTATTTCTATAACTTTTGAAATAATTTTTTTTTTTACTTATAGTCAGGATATTACAAATGTAGTTTACCCTTAATCTATATTGCTTGGACTCACAAATTTTTATGAAATACCTATCTGACACATGAATATGGAGATATAATCTTTAAGGATGTTTGATATACATGTTGAATATATTATACATACTCATATCTAATGTTCACTGACATAATCTTTTAATATTCCGAATATTTCCTACTAACATGATACTTGACCTGATCTACAGAAGAAAGCACTGCAAACAGACTTGAAAACGAGATCAAATATGGATAATTTCAGAGAAGTTACCGACCATAATCGGATTACTTTGTATGCTAGGAACAGCGATGCCGGTTTAATTCTCGGTAAGCCCCAATTTGCTTCATATTAGTTGCTATTTTAGTGTAGCTTTATTTTATAGTAAATGTAGTGTTTTAGAGTTACTATTTAACCCCAAAATGTTTATTTATGTTCATTGTATACCATAATCATGAGATACTTTGCTTCTTGTACATTAATATTAAGTACGTCAAGTTCGACATTTTCTCACCTTTTTGGCCCTTGATTTTAAGACGGTCTCTTTACTATGAACTGATATTTATTTTTTCTTAAAAACGCTGAAATGATTTTTTTTTT
>JABEZY010271651.1:0-10276 GCA_013467495.1 Gossypium gossypioides | reverse complement strand
CTTTAGACCTTTTAGTTAATTGAAGACAAAATGTGACACAAAAGAGCTTGTGACAAGGAGGCAAGTGGCATGTTGAGCTATTGAATGGGACAGATCTGCGAGGCTTTCAAGGTATTCGTCGCTTTCTCTAACCTGCATTGCTTCTATTCCTAACTGGTGGTGGTCGAGGTTGATTGGCACATTTCCTGGGAACCAAGGGTGCGATGAATCATTGATTTGCGGAATAAGAGTGTTCGGATCGAAGGGAATCTGCAAATCGCATCAGGTGTGTAAACTCCCCACTATAACTGTAGAACGGCAAAAGCTGAAAAGTTGAAATACAACGTTTGAGACCACACGAGCGTGTGATCGCTCGTGTGGAAAGTCGAACCTACGAATCATGGGCTTAGGCCATAATGGGCCACGTTGGGTCGTGTGGGCTCAATGGGCTTGTGGGCTCCACACGGATGAAACCCACTATTTGTGGCAAATACTAGACTGGGCTATGTAGATTTCATAGCCATGGTGAAATCTGGGCTGAATCGGCCACACGAGTGTGTGGACCCACTTGGGCCGAGTAATGGGCCTTAGGCCCATTTATACTGTTGTGACAAATTAGGTTACCTGAGTCGCTTGAGGCGACTGCAGACCTTTCGAGAGATTGATATCTAGACCGAAATACCCCCGTAGGGTAGAATATCGAAATACCCCCATTGGGTAAAATGATCGTAATACCCCTGTAGGGTAAAATGACCGTAATGCCCCTTTAAGGTAAAATGACCGTAATGCTCTTGTACGATAAAATGACCGTAATGCCCCTGTAGGGTAAAATGACCGTAATGCCTCTTTAGGGTAAAATGACCGTAATACTCTTTTAAGGTAAAATAACCGTAATGCCCCTTTAGGGTAAAATGACTGTAATACACCTGTAAGGTAATGACCGTAATACCCTTGTAGGGTAAAATGACCGTAATGCCCCTATAGGGTAAAATGACCGTAATACCCCTATAGGGTATAATGACCGTAATGCCCTGGTGGGTAAATGACTATTTTTGCCCCTCGAGGTCAAATAATTGTTTTGTCTGTGGTTAAATGATTGATTTGTCTTTGTTTGGTATGACTGATTTGTCTGTGATTTGAATGATTGATTCTGAGCACGGCATTCTGCATAAACGACATACTGCATGGGGTTGGGATATTGTTATGGAGGAAGTACTGTACTGGTGACTCTGCCACAATCACTGTTACTGGTGGCTTGGCCACATATACTATTACTGGCAGCTTTGCTGCGATACTGTTGTTGGTAGCTTTGCTGCGATACTGTTGCTGGCAGCTTTGCTACGATGCTACTGATGGCTGTGTACCGATCATAGTACCATTACTGATGGCTTTGTTGCTATCATATTACCGTTATCGATGGCTGTGTACCGATCATATCACTGCTACTGATGGCTTTGTGTCGATCATGTTACCGTTACTGATGGCTGTGTGCCGATCATATCATTGCTACTGATGGCTTTGTGCCAATCACATTATTGGCAGTGTTTCTGCGATATTGATTAGTGTCGCAATTGGTGCTACATAAGGAGTGTAGGGATGGGTGGGTCGATTTAATCCCCACAGGAGTGTAGGGTTGGATAGAGACAGAGTGTAGGGTTGGTATGGGTATTTATGCATTGCATACACTGAATCTAATATTGAGATGGGCTTAGGCCTAGATATAAGGCCCACATTGTTTCTGTTAATTGACTGTTTCTTTAATAAGGGGATTACACACTGAGTTTCATAAACTCACCTCATTTTTAATCTTTCAGGTAATCCCCAGCGTTAGACGGTTCGGAGCTGCGAGGGACTCGGAGAGGGCCACACGACTGCACATAATTTATTATGTTTTAAGAACTTTGATTTTGATTCAGGTTGTAATAAGGCCTCTAAAATTTCTAGATTTTAGATTTGGGATTTTATGTGATTGGGATTTATATCTGCTAGAAGTAGAACACGGTTTTCCAAAACAATAATTTTTTTTAACATTACGTTTTCATACCTCAATTTTTAAATATCACGTTTATGTAAATCATTTGTTTAAATTAAGCTTCCGCAACAATAAGGTTTTGAAGGTAACAAATTTTCTTTAATAAACCTAGCTCGAAAACAAACAAACGCAAACTAAGGTTTTGTACAAGTTTTAAATGGCAAGAAGTTTGAAATTTGAAGAAAGGTTTTCAATGAAAACTTGCTTTTCGAAAAACACTTCAATGTGACACGCCAGATTCGACCATAACTCCTAGGCCGGGTTTGGGGTGCTACATAAAATTTGAGTCATTTCAAATGCTATTGACAACATATCATACTCTAAATGGTAGTACAACCTAACCAATTATAAAATTTACCGTTATTTGCAATGCAATAAACTTTGTATCCATTATTTCTTTATAGGTTTTTTGGAGAACTTTTTCTTGATTTATTTGCATCTAATTTCTTGATAGTTTTTGCCCATATATGAACTTCATTCCAGACCATCCAAAGAGCAAGTAAAGCATTCCTTTTTAACTTTTTTGTTTCTTTTTTCTTTTGATCTTTTTTGTAATGGCAAGCTCGAGCAAAAAAACTGGGTGAAATGGAAAATTTGAGATTAAGATCATTCAAAATAAGGCTGATAGGCTCATCTCATTTTCAATATGGTGTATAGGAATTTATCAGAAAGCCTCTGAGATCTCCACTTTATGTGGTGGTGAGATTCTTTTTATTATTTTTTCACTAACTGGTAAGCCTTATTCGTTTCGTCATTCTTTTTGTCAATCTATCGCTAAATGATTTTTGAACCCAAACAAACCTCCTAATTAAACCATTTATGCTCTTGTTGAAGCTTTCTGTAAGTTAAGAATCAACTTGCTTGTCCAAGATTTCAATGAGGTCCACGACAAACTAGATGCATAAAAAAAAAAGCAAATGGATGTTGGGGATGAACCCGATTAAGCAACAAGCAAGTAAAAAATAGTGAAAGAAATTGAGAAATTAAACACAATAATTTAACGTGGAAAAACCCCTCTAAAGAGGGTAAAAAAGCACGGGGAAAGATAATTTTACTATAATGGCAAAAGAATGAAAAGTAAAAAAGATGGAGATAAAAAACTAAACCTCAAAACTTGAAAACAAAAAACCCTCAAAATCCAAACACAAAATTCTCCAAATGTGTAATAAGTTGTAATATATAATGGGTTCAAAACTCCGAAGATATGGTCTATGGTCTCTGTTGTAACATTCCAGAACCTTAACTATTTAGGGTCTAAAACTATTTTAGTTCCAATTATTATGTTGTATCAACAATCTTCTTTCAATAAACCGGTGATTAATAATATTATTGCATCGTATTTTGCTAACATTTGAGCTCAAGCTTGTGAATTTGCATATATTATTGATGCACTCTTCTGTTTTAGGATACTGCTAAAATGTTTTCATGCAATGTAAAGAGAAGAATAGATAACTGTGGAATATTCTCTCTCTCTTCCTACAAGATTCTACATTAAGGATTTGCACATGGAAAATCTGAAACTAGATAAACCTCTTCAATGTGAAGTTGTTTAAGTTTCGGTGCTCAATTTTCATTCAACAACTTATTATTTCTACAAGTCGCACTAACACTAAGAGTTAAATTCTTAAAACTTAGAATAATATGATTTTCTTCATCTATTCTTCTCAATATAACTATGATGTAGACATTGTGATATTTCATGAATCATAAAATAAAATCAGTAAGGAAGCAAAATCTAAGTCATTTCAGATGCTATTAACAACATCATCATACTCTCAATGGTAGTATAGCTTAAGCTATTTTAAAATTTACCATAATTTCTGATGCAATAAATTTGATATCCATTATTTCATTGTAGGTTTTTAGAGCCCTTTTTCTTGATTTATTTGCGTTTAATTTCTTGAGTTTTTTTTTTTGCCTGTATATATGAATTCAATCCAAGAAGAACTTCATTCCAAACCATCTAAAAAACTAGTAAATAATTCCTTTTTAACTTTTCTTCTGGTTTCTTTTATCTTTTGGTCTTTTTTATAATGGCAATCTAGGGCAAGAAAACGGGGAAAGAAGAAAAATTGAGACTAAGATCATTGAAAATGAGTATGATAGGATCATCTCATTTCCAAAACAATGTACAAGAATTTATAAGAAAACCTCTGAGCTCTCAACATTATTTGGTGGTGAGATTCTTTTTATTATTTTCTCACCAACTGGTAAGCCTTATACATTTCGTCATCCTTCTCTTGAATTTATCGCTAAACGATTTTGGAATCGAAACCAACCTCTTAATGAAACCACTGATGCTCATGTTGTGGCTTACCATAAGGTAAGAGTGAACTTGCTTGTCCAAGATTTCAATGAGGTCCATGACTAACTAGATGCATAAAAAAAAACAAAGGGAGATTTCTTGGTGGACGTCATTGAAAATGAGATGAGCCTATCATCCTCATTTTCAATGATCTTAATCTCAATTTTTATTTTCCGCCAAGTTTTCTTGCCTGAGCTTGCCATTACAAAAAAGATCAAAAGACAAAAGAAACCAGCAAAAAAGTTAAAACGGAATACTTTACTAGCCTTTCAGATGGTTTGGAACGAAGTTCTTCTTGGATGGAATTCATATATATAGGAAAAAAATGGAGAAATTAAATGGAAATAAATCAAGAAAAAGGGCTCCCAAAACATATAAGGAAGTAATGGATATCAAATTTATTGCATTGCAAATTATGGTAAATTTTATAACAGGTTAGGCTGTACTACCGTTGAAAGTATGACGATGCTGTCAGTAGCATCTGAAACGACTCGAACTTTGCTTCTCACTGGGTTTTATTTTATGATGCATGAAATATCACAATGTCTGCATCAGGGTTATATAGAGAAGAATAGATCAGGAAAATCAAATTGTTCTAAGTTTAAGAATTCAACTCTTAGTGTTACTACGAATTGTAGTAACAACAAGTTGTTGGGTGAAAATTGAACACCTAAAATTAAACAACTTCACATTGAATAAGTTTATCTAGTTTAGGATTTTCCATGTGCAAAACCTTGATGTGCAAAAAATTGAACACCTAAAATTAAACAACCTCACACAAAATAAGGTTATCTAGTTTAGGATTTTCCATGTGCAAAAATTACGTAGGTAAATATGATTCTTGAATGCAGTATAAATCTTGTGTTATTGATCTTATATATATTATATCAAATATGTCATCAAATGAAAAAAAAAATCATGATATTAGGGTGAATTTTAATTGAAATATATGTTAAAAAGTATAAAAAATCAATAACTTTATTTTGTAAAATTAAAAGCTCACCCTAGAATAACTGATAGAATGTTCAAAAAAGGAAGGATTTCTAAATAAATCAAGAAAAAAGGCTCCAAACACCTGTAAGGAAATCATGAAGATCAAATTTATTGCATTGAAAAATATGGTACATTTTAAAACAGGTTAGGTTCTACTACCACTGAAAGTATGATGATTCTGTTAATAGCATCTGAAATGACTCAGATTTTTCTTTTCTACTGTTTTTATTTAATGTTCCATGAAATATCGCAATGTCTATATCAAAGTTATATAGAAAAAAATAGATGAAGAAAATCAAATTGTTCTAAGTTTTAAGAATTCAACTCTTAGGGTTGCTACGAATTGCAGTAATAACAAGTTATTAAATGAAATTTGAGCACCTAAAATTTAAAAACTTCACACTGAATAGGGTTATCTAGTTTAGGATTTTCCATGTGTAAAAACTTGATGTGGAATCGTGTAAGAAGAGAGAGAGAGAGACAAAAAGAGCATATTCCACTGTGATATATTCTTCTCCTTATGTTGCATGAAAACTTTTTAACAGTATCCTGAAACTTAAGAGTTTATCAATAATATATGCAAATTCACAAGCTTGAGCTTAAATGTTAGCAAAAGCGGATGCAACAATTTTATTAACCACCAGTTTATTGAAAACAGATAATAATTGGAATTGAAATAGTCCTAAACCCTAATTAGTCAAGGCTTGGGAATGCTACGACAAAGACCATAGACCATATGCTAGTTGGCTACATGAACAGGTTCATGTATGCCTTGAGGGCTCCTAAGGTTGACAAGCCTAACAAATATAAAAAATAAAACAATAAAAATAAAATTTAACATCGTGGACTTTGATGTACAAGACTACTACTGACTAAGGCCATATCTAAGATAAAAGGCAAAAGGGAAGTCCTCATCCATTAGAGCATGTATTGAAGAAATATTTGCAACCTTCTTGTCCCTCATGATGGAGAGCAAGTTCATGTAGCCAACCAACATATGGTTTGTGGTCTCTATTGTAACACTCTCAAGCCTTGACTATTTAGGGTCTAGGACCATTTTTTTCCAGTTATCATGTTGTATCAACAATCTACTTTCAATAAACTGGTGATTAATAAAATCTTGTCATCCTGTTTTGCTAACATTTGCTTATATTATTGATACAATCGTCATTTTCAGTATACTATTAAAAGTTTTCATGCAACATAAAGAGAATAATATATCTCTGTGGAATATGCTCTCTCTTTATTCTTACAAGATTCCACATCAAGTTTTTGCACATGGAAAATCCTAAGCTAGATAACCCTATTCGGCGTGAAGTTGTTTAGTTTTAGGTGTTCAATTTTCATTCAACAACTTGTCAGTACTGAAATTCGTAGTAACATTAATAGTTGAATTCTTAAAAATTAGAATAATTTCATTGTTAGTACTGAAGTAGACGTTGTTGTATTTCATGCATCATAAAATAACACCAGTGGAAAAGTAAAATCCGAGTCATTTCAAATGCTATTGACAACATCATCATACTCTCAATGGTAGTACAGCATAACCTGTTATAAAATTTATCGTAATTTGTAATGCAATAAACTTCATATCCATTATTTCATTAGAGGTTTTTAGAGCAATTTTTCTTGATTTATTTGCATCTAATTTCTTGATTTTTTTTGCCTATATATACGAATTCCATCAAAGAACTTCATTCCAAACCATCTTAAAGGCTAGTAAAGCATTCCTTTTAAACTTTTTTGTTTTCTTTTCTTTTGATTTTTTTTGCAATGGCAAGCTAGGGCAAAAAAACTAGGGGAAAAGAAAAATTTGGGATTAAGATCATTGAAAATGAGTCTGATAGGCTTATCTCATTTTCAATATGGTGTACAGGAATTTATCAGATAATCTCTGAGATCTCCACTTTATGTGGTGGTGAGATTCTTTTTATTATTTTCTCACCAACTGTGAAGCCTTATTCGTTTGGTCATCCTTCTGTTCAATCTACCACTAAACAATTTTTGAACCCAAACCAACCTCTTAATGAAACCACTTTTATTTTTGTTGAGGCTTTTCATAAGGTAAGAATCAACTTGCTTGTCCAAGATTTCAATGAGGTCCACGACTAACTAGATGCATCAAAAGAAAAGGAAATGGATGTTGGGGATTGACCCGATTAAGAAACGAACAAGTAAAAAATAGCAGAAGAAATTGAGAAATTGAACACACAAATTTAACGTCAAAGAACCCCTACAAAGAGGATAAAAAACCACGGATAAAGATAATTTTACTATAATGGCAAAAGAACAAAAAGTAAAAAAGATGGAGATAAAAAAACTAAACCCCGAAACCTAAAAACAAAGAACCCTCAAACCCTAAACACAAAATTCTCCAAATGTTTTATGAGTTCTAATATTTAATGGGTGGTTTACTATGGTTGTAAAAGAGCCTATTTATAGGATAAATTCATAGGTCAAATAAAATATGTTAATACATGCTAATTATATTATACCAATAAATTCCAAAGCTTCTTAAAAGAAAGTATATTTGTTTAACTTGACTTGCAAGCAATCTTTTATTTTATTTAACAGGAATTTGGGTCATACAACTCTAACAATGGAGATTTCTTTGGCCTGACAATCATATGGAAGAGAAACTCATCATTGGTGGAAAACTCCCATTGATCAACTTAACCTGAGGGAGCTCTACTAATGAGAAGAAAGTTTCACAGAGTTTATCAACATGCTTTCTGTCACAAGGGACAAGAAGACTGTAGATATTTCCTCAATGCATGCTCCAATGGAAGAGGATGTCACGTTTTCCTTCCCTCTAAGATATGGCTCCAATCAACAGTAGTTTTGTACCTTAAAGTCCATGATGTTAAATATTTTTTTATTATTTTATTATTTATGTTTGTTAGGCTTGTAAATTGATCGGCTGTTTAACGTCATAGTAATAATGTGCAAGCGTACACTATCAATGCAAGTATAGTAGACAGATATGAGTCTGTCGGATATCGATCCCACGAGGATGGTTGTCTTTTGTCTATCAATGTCTATGCAATAAATAGATAGGAATGAGATAATTTGTGAATGTAGTTGTTGAAGCAATAACTTGAAAACAATAAGATAAAATATGATACTGATAAATTGGGATCCCCAACGTGAATATTCAACAGAATGCTAAGTGCTCACAAGGTTTAAAAGGATAGGTGATTGTCGATGCATTAGATTGTAATGAATATCGTACCAAGCTTAACTTTTATATTTAATCAAAGACTTAAAACATGCACATTAGCCAAACCTTCCAATGATGGCAATGGAACAATATCAAGAACAAGTGGATTAAATTCCTCTAATCCTCAAGCAACTTCTGTTGTCATGCTTGTTAGCTTGAACTGTCACTACACCTTCCAGTGTCAGTGATCGCAATAACAGGTCAATGATAAAGTATTCAAACCCAAAGATTAAACCGTAGAAGCAAGATTGAATAAAATAACATTTAACCCAAAAATCCTGTGTAGTTCCATACTAACATGAAATAGAAAGTAATCACCAGCGTTTAGGAAAGAAACATAAAAGAAACAAGCGGAGAATACTATTTCTAGACAACTCGAGTTGAATCTATCTATTCCTTCTTATGTCACACTCAAGGCTTCTCATCAAGAGATAAGCTGCATCCTTTTCACGTTGGAGCTTAAGCCGCCATAGCCGAAGGCTTCAAGGGATAGGTTGAAGAAGATAATCCAAAAAGCTCTCTTCTTTTCTTCTTTTTTTTTTCTTTTTATGTGAATATTTATATTTTTCCCCAAATAGCCTAGGTGTCCTTTCATTAGAATCATGTTGCCTCTATACGTACAAGTTAGTTGTACCAAACTGGACAGCTCATGTATTTTTATTCCTATCCTGACAGCTATTAGGTGCGACGACAATTCTGGGCACAATCTAAAATTACTCATGCAGCGACACCAGTACCAAAATATGAAAAAATTAAGGGTAAATAGGCTAAGATTCACTGAGTTAGAAAATGTAAATTACTGAATTGAAAATACTAAAATATGTGTTAAAGATAACTAAATGGAAATAAATTAACCAATAAGTAGGGAGAAAACATATGTTCTTCTAGTACTATCACACCCCCAAACTTGAGTTTTTACTTGTCCTCAAGTAAAACAGAAACTTGCAAAGCTACACAAGAATTCACTACGGTAAATGATCATTTTAGCAACTTGAATCACCTAAAATCGCAATGAATGATTCACATTCAGAAGATAGAATATTGCATCGACAATAGATATGTATGAATGCATAAGATTGCATCTTCATCAAAACCAGCATCATGCTTCAAATCCTAAATTCTATCTACCAATACAACATTTATTGTACAATATATGTTTTTTTTTTGTGAACAAGGGATATCCTTGAATTACTGTACCCTTGTTCCTAAGAAGTAACAATGGAGTGCAACAAACCCCTAGGGAGTACGTAATTACACCGACATACACTCGTGCAGCGACAGCCTTTGGCCAGATTCATTTTTCTAACGCTTGCATTAGAGTGCTGCCTTTTTAACATTTCACAATACACCCACTTTGAAGTGTCTCTTATTCATAACTATATATACATATGAGTAGCTGTAAAAGGAAGATTTATTCAAGATTCAAGGAATGCTACTAGTCATCCATTACTAATGTAGCCTAAATTAGTCATCAAAGAATTGAAGATACGACATTCAGTCAAATTTATCCAACTCATTCATTGATAGTTCACATGATTCAAGAATTAAGCATCAAATGTAACAAAAAGTTTCAACACATTTGCATTAACCACAAATAAACCTTGCATGCTTCATTAATATTAAAAAAATTGAAATGTGGGTGTATTTTCAATCCATATATGCATTCCCCTAAACTTAGAGTTTGCATTGTCCCTAATGCACTAAGATTAAAATGCGATGACAATAACAATGCAACGACAATGTTCAC
>JABEZY010271571.1:0-21427 GCA_013467495.1 Gossypium gossypioides | reverse complement strand
AATTTATTTGTTTCAAAATATTTCAAATTTAAACCAAAATAATTTGAATAAAGGTAAATCTCATCTCAAGATATCGGACACTCCATTAATATCTTTGGACAAAAATATTAACTTGTAAGTGATATCTTATTGTAGTAATCAAACATTGACAATAAAAACATATCGAATAATAAATCTTCCTTTGGGCCAATTTATTACTCACATGTAAAACCAAATAATCGTCACATGTTTATTACCACAGTTGCACATGTAATTTTGTTCAATATTAACCTTACTTTGAGCCGATCAATATTAACGTAGCTTAAGTTACATGCACACAACTTTTTATATTTTAAAACAAAATAATTTCAATAAAAAAGGCCACTTTGACTACTTATTGTTTCAATTAAGTTATTTTAAAAAATATATAAATATATCAATATTCAAATTTAAAATTCTCATAACAATTAATGGTCAAAACTAAAATTTTTTATTGCTTTATAGTTTCCGAAATAACCCAAAATAAGGTTGTCTAAATAGCGCAATAAAAATCGAAAACCTTAATCTTTAACCTATTTTTTAAAACCATATATGTCAAAACCAAACAAAAATAATGTAGTGGTACAAGACCAAATAATTAACAAGCACATGTATTCATAATTTTGGCATAGACAAAACACCAAAGCAATTCATGCTTATACGTGTATTCATAATCAAATAGAAAAACTTACCATGCATATACCATGTAAATCTAAATTTGTATTTATGATTAAACAAAGATTCACATGAATAATTGAAAAATATTTTCAAGCTAATAAATCTCAAAAACAATGTCATAATAGTTTATATATTCCACAATTCATACAATAAACCACATCATCATAATTTAACCAAATAATTAGAATAATAAGATGTCAAAACCTAATATTATAGAATTAAACTTAAAATTAAATTCCTTAAACATGCATAAATTTAGCATGAATTTACATCAAAACTCCCATAAAATTAAATATATATCCATATAAAAAAAACAACTTTAACGAATATCCATCAACCAATTTAACAGAAAACCATAATTGAATCCATAAAAATTTATCAATAATTTTGAAGAATAACATGTAATAAAAATGTGGTTAAAATAGTACATAAAGTATGTCTTCTCTCTGTGAAAATTCTGGTGCTGAAAAATCTATTGCGGAGGAGTTGATTCCTAAAAAGGTTTGATTCAGAGGGGAAGATGGTGATTCGAATAATGACATGATGATCGATCTGGCTTCGGAGCAACATATCTCGTGGAGAGATAAGCTCGTCAGTCAATCATCAAAGGATGCCTCTAACGGATCGGAAGGAAAAGACCTAGACGGAGACATTCAGAAATCATTTATGAATGGAGGAGTGTCTTCTATAACTTTCTCGGATAGGATTCATCAAATCCTATTCAAGGTATGGAGAATACCGTGATTTTGCAGAATAAAATATATAATCTGTGGAGACCCTTAGCGCCCTTACATATAATGGATATTGAAAATGGATATTTTCTGGTTAAATTTCAAAACAAGCTAGATTGTGAAAAGGCTCTTTCTGAAGGTCCTTGGACCATTTTTGGTCAATACTTGACGGTTCAGCCTTGGACGTTAACTTTTGAACTTACACAGGCTTACCCAAGCATTGTGATGGCGTCGATCAAATTTCTTGGCTTACCTGGTTACTTGTACAACCACAAAATTATTACAGAGATAGAGGAAATGGTTGGAAAAGTGGTCAAGTTATATAAGAACACTGATAGCAGAGTTAGAAGGCGTTTTGCTAGAATGGTTGTTTACGTTGATTTGGAAAAGTTTTTGGTTTCCCAAATCTTGACCAATGGTCGAAAACAAAATGTGGAATATGAATCTTTATCTACAATTTGCTTTCATTGTGGGAGGTATGGTCATGTGGAAATCTCTTGTACCTTTAGAAATTCTGGTTTCACACGTGAAAAGAATTCTGATCCGCATGAAAAGACATCGAAGAGTCAAAACACTGTCGTGGATAGTTCGGGGAAGAAGGACAAAAATTATGGGTCGTGGATGATCGTTGAAAGGAAATCAAGGCGAAAATTTAGAGAGAATGTGTAGAATTCTTTAGGTAATCAAGAGAGTGAATAGGAAGGACCTCGTTTTAGGGTCATAAATAATAGGGATTTGCATAAATATGTTAATGAGGGAGATTTGTCTGACTCTCAACGCACTAAAGGGAAAGAAATAATAAATGGAATTTTATCAGGAAAGAATATGCTTCCCTTCTCAACGGTCAATTAGAGTTAAGTAATAATAATGGCTAGTTAAAGGAAGTAAGCTCTATTACTAGCCTTGACCTGACCATTAAAGAGAAAGATAGGGCAAATATGGGGTCCAGATTGAATTTCAACAGCTTTAATGAAAACTTACAGGTTACTAAGAAGCAAACCAATTGTTTATCCCCAAGGATAACTCAGCTATTCAAGCCCGGGGTCCAATCGATCAGCTTGGTTCAGACTCAGTGGCCCAGCAAAGCTCTATTGCTACTGGCATTAGTAGTTGATTCCTTGCGGCGGTAGATGAACGAAACGACACTAGCGATGAGATAGGTCTTTATCTCAAAGGTAATGCTGCAGCTGTTTCGATTGCTTCGAAAATGGATGGGCGTGACAAAAATGAAGTGGGAGTGGAAGTGGGGAGTCTTGATTCCGACAAGCATTTGGCAGTGGTCTTCCATGAAAGCAAAAACCCTAATAACAGTGCTCCTTCTTCAAATAACATCATGGGTCTGTCTCCGGTGGGTTTCTCCGGTTTGGGAAAGGGATTTAGTAACAGAGGTAGGGGAATTACTAAAAAATGTAACAAAATTCTTCTTGGTAAAAACACTCGGCTCAAAACCTCTGGCTCCCAACGTGTGTCATTGAAGGAATCAATGGAACAAATTGCAGAGAGCATTTCGGCATTTTCCAAAGCCAAATTAAATTGTTTTATCCACTAAATCGGATGAGCATAATGAGGGAGTTTATCTCCCTAGACAGTAAGGTTTTCTTGTTTAAGTTTCATTTATTTTTTAATGTTTTTTCTTGAACTTTGGGGTTTGCTATACTTTATTTTTTTAATCATTTTATTATAGGATTAAATCTAAAATTTTTTACATGGAATTGTTAAGGGTGTGCAAGCAGGAATTTTATTTGTGCTTTTTGGGAATATAATGAGGAGCACAGACCGTATATTGTTTGCTTGGTTGAACCGAAAGTCAGTGGTAAAAAGGCAAATGTTATTATTGAGAAATTGGGTTTTAATTGCTCGCATCGGATTAAAGCCGTGGGTTTTTCAAGTGGTATCTGGGTGGGGTGGAAGGATTCCATTCAAATTCAAATCATTCGAAATCATCTACAATTTATTTTTTTACGTGTTGATAATTTTATTCCCAATAAATCTTTTCTCATTTCTTTTGTGTATGGTAGTCTAGATAGGTTAAAACGAAAGCTTCTTTGGGAGGGATTACAATCTGTAACCCTAAATAATTCTATTCCTTGGTTAATTATGGGAGATTTTAATGTCATTTTATCTCCCGCAGATAAGAAGAGCCCCTTTACCGTAGGTAAGCGTTGTGATTTATTTGGTAATTTTGTTGATTCTTGTGAGTTGCAGGATTTGGGGTATAGTGGACTTGCTTTCACTTAGCAGCGATGTGGTATTTTTGTCAGACTAGATCAGGCTTTAGCAAATGACACTTGGATGACTACCTTTCCGCAATGTTTAGTACACCACTTCACTCACATTAAGTCTGACCATCGGCTTCTCTTACTTTCTACTAAACCGGATCTCAGTATACCTAAAGGCAGACCTTTTAGATTTTTAATAGGATGGACGAAGCATAATGATTTTCCCAATTTTGTTAGAGATAAGTGGAACTTTGTAGGTAATATGGTTGATTCCTTAAATAATTGTACTTTTTCTGTTAAAGATTAAAACAGGAATGTGTATGGATTTTTAGGTACTCATAAGCGGAATCTCATGAGATAGCTCAACAATATTCAAAATGTTTTAGAACACTCTAACTCTACTCATTTAGCTAAAAAAGATATGAAAGTTTGGGATGAGTTGGAAAACGTCCTTGACCATTAAGACTTACTTTGGAGACAAAAGGCTCGATACGATTGGTTACAATTGGGGGATCGAAATACAAATTTTTTTCACAGTTGCACAGTTAAGAGAAGGAAATTTAACCGCATCACAACGTTACGCATGGATAATGGAGAATGGTGTTCAGATCATGACATCCTGCAAAATAAAGTAGTGGAATTCTTTGAAAGACTTTATGGTGAGGCTCTCATTGTCTTGAGAGACATTTCTAATAATGGCTTCCCTTGTCTTAATCCTTCAGAGATTACTTTTCTGGAGGCAGCTATCACTGATGAGGAGATTAAAATAGCGTTGGCGATATGGCTCCATTGAAAGCTCTTGGAAGTGATGGCTTTCATGCTCATTTTTTTCAGAGCCAGTGGGATATCCTTGGAAATTATGTGTCAGCGGGTTAAAGATGTCTTTGCTGATAGATCGATTGAGCCGGTTTTGAATAATACGTTGATTGTTTTTATACCTAAAAAAGAGAGTCTTGAGGATTTCAGTCACTTTCGACCCATTAGCTTGTGTTCTGTTCTTTATAAATTGGTGATGAAAGTGATTGCAAACCGGTTTAAGGTAATTTTTTCTAAATTGATCTATCATGAACAAGCTGGATTCATAGCTGGGCGAAACATTTCTGATAACATTATATTAGCACAAGAAGTCATTCATTCTATGTGGTGCAATCGGAAGGGGAGGAAGTGGATGACTATTAAGCTGGATTTGGAGAAAGCTTATGGCAGAATTAGTTGGAAATTTATAAGTGCTTCTTTGACAACAGCTGGGATCCCTCTCTTTTTACGTAATGTGATTATGTCATCTATTTCTTTATCTTTTATGCAAATTCTTTGGAATGGAGTGCCTACGCAGAAGTTCAAACCGATTAGAGGAATCCGTCAGGGATGTACTCTTTCTCCCTATCTTTTTGTGCTCTGTATGGAATGGTTGGGCCATTTTATTCGATCTGATATGGAAGTTGGTAATTGGGTCCCAATTCGTCTTTCTCGCACAGGACCTGCAGTTTCTCATTTGTTCTTCGCTAATGACTTGGTGATTTTTTGTAAAGCTTAGCTTGACCAAGCATGGTTATTGGATAGCATCCTTTCTCAGTTTTGTGAGATTTTGGGCCATAAAACCAGTGTTAGAATGAGCAATATCTTCTTTTCCAAGAATACTGGAGTTAATGTCCGCAACCAAATTAGTCAGCTGTTCGAATTTCAGGAAGTACAAAATCTTGGCACTTATTTAGGTGTTCCTCTTCTGCACGATAGAGTAACCAAGAATACTCTAAATTTTGTTGTTGATAAAGTAAGGCAGAAATTGCAAAGTTGGGATACCAGGAAGTTATCTTTAGTAGGAAGAATCACCTTGGCTCAATCGGCACTTCTTTCCATCCCTAATTATTTTATGCAGTTGTTGATGATTCCGAAAGGTGTTTCTACTGATATTGAAAGATTGGTTAGACAGTTTATTTGGGGCTGCACAGATGATCATCTTGAAATGTCTTTAGTGGGATGGGATTCTATATGTCAACCACGGGCTCGGAGCGGGTTTGGTTTTAGACATTTGAACGACCAAAATTCGTCTTTTCTTATGAAGATTGGTTTTAGCCTTGTTTCTAAAAGTGATGTGCTTTGGGTTCGCGTTCTCCATTCCAAGTATGGTTGGAAAGAACAGTTTCCAGACTCTATTAGTAGGAATTAGTGCTCGCATTTATGGAAGTCACTTTCTAAGATATGGTCGCTTATTCATGAGAATTTAGTTTGGTCTATTGGAGATGGTGCCAGTGTTCGTTGTTGGAAAAACCTTTGGATTCCAGGTATGGGCCCTTTGATCTAAAAAATTCCATCTTTTGCTAACCTTGATTTGGATTGTTGTGTTTGGGAGATGGTCAATTTTAATAGAAGCTGGAACTTGGACTTGTTTCGTATTTGGGTTTTTGAAGAGGTGATTAATAGGATTACTAGTATTCCCTTTCCACATCCAGATTCCGGCTCGGATAGAGTGATATGGGCTCGATTAGTGTCAGGAGTTTTTTCAGTTCGCAGTGCCTATTGGTCATTGAAAGAGGATACGTGGAACTCTCAAGAGGAGCATTGGAAGATTACTTGGAAATACCAGGGTCTACAATGAGTAAGAGTCTTTCTTTGGCTAGCTTTTAAGCAAAGATTTCTTAGTAATTCAGAACGTACTACACGGGGAATTAGCCACATCAACTCTTGTACCTTATGTGGGCATGACTTTGAGGATTTGGCGCACGTTCTTTAGGATTGTCCTTCCGCGAAAGATGTGTGGATGCTTGTGATTCAAGATCAGCTAAAACAAAGGTTTTTCTCTGTCTTTTTTCAGGATTGGCTTATTCTTAACCTTTGTTTTCATGAAAGATTGCAAGGTAGTGGTTTCACTTGGTCATGTCTGTTTGGATTAATTGCTTGGCGTATCTGGAAGAATAGAAATTTATTCATCTTCCAATATATTTTCTGGGCAGCAACTGAAGTGGTGAAAGTCTCTAGTTGCTGGGCTCGTCAATACGAATCACATCTTGGTGGTCACAAGAATAATAATCAAAGTTCAAATTTCACAAATAATTCAAATGACACCTGGGTGTACTTATCCACTGATGGGGCTGTGGGCAGAGATTCTAGGTACGCTGCAACAAGAGGTGTGGCTCATGATCATGACAGAAATTGGATAGTGGGATTCACTCGCTTCTTAGGTGTTTGCTCTCTGTTTGAGGCTGAAGTTTGGGGTATCCTGGATGGAATCCTTGTTCTGCTAAATAGAGGCTATAGACGGATCATCATCATGACTGATAACCTTGAAGTCACCTAGAATTTGACTACTTTGGATCTGAAATACTCAGAGATTACTGTGCTTCGAAGAACTCAGCGCATCATGCAATCGGAAGGGGAGTGGAAGATTAAGCATATTCTAAGAAATCTGAATTTGGTAGTAGATCGTCTTGCTAAAATTAGTTTGAGCTGGAAATCAAACTTACAAGTCATTAATGAGGCTCCTAAGGAAATTTTAAACTTACTTCAAGTAGATAAAGTTAATGGTTGTTTTATGTAGTTGATGTAATTCATCATTTCTTTTCACTAAAAAAAAAGAATAACATGTAATTAAACCCAATTTCACCATTAATATATATGAAAAAAGAAAATCAAAATAAGCAATTTGCCCAGCACCATTGCATTCGAAAGCCTGATCTATTTTAATTAAAAAACTTTGGCTTCCTTTAAAGCCTCAAACATCCAAGTAGATATTGAACTTAAAAATCAAAGCATGAATTGAAACAAAGCAATTATGATGAAATAAAGCAATTGTGTGAAAGGAAAAGAACAAAATCGCACATAATGCGAAAGAGAACAAAAACTGTGGCATAAATTGTACATGAAATTCAATCTCAATAGTCAAATGTGAATTATAACATATATTAAATCTAACTGTACAATATTATTTTCTTTTAAGGGTTCAAATTGTATTGAAACCCTAAAAGTTGTATTCTAAGAACAAAAAATCCCAAAACTTTTATAATGAATATCAAATATTCAACATATATATGTTAAAATACCAAAATCTCATAAAATCTTAGGAACAAATCCATCCAAAAAAATAGAAATTTTAAATTTTTCTCAATGATCCGACATTACGAGGCTCTTATACCACTTGTTAGAACTGTAAAAACAAGATATGATATAAACTTAAAATTGTAAACCAAGATTTGTCATGTTAAATCATTAAAAATAAATTAAAAACAAAATTAGATGCGGCAGTGTGCATGAATTCATCAATTTCTTGAAATCTTAGAATCTTATGGTTTTGATATTCCAAATTAGCACACATAGAGAATGTGACTCTCTATTTTCTAGAGATGGAATATTAGAAAAGTTACATTATGTATAATTTGGGGACCATAACACTAATATATAACTTTTGTACATTAACTCTAATTTCTAATCAGTCTATCATTAATTATAAATTAATTACTAGAGTATCTATACATATTTGACTCATACTTTATTTAATAACTAAAGTCATATAAATTTTAACCAAATTAAATAATTTTTAATTTGGGCTAACATTTTATGATACTAAATAACATGTAATTATTCTTATTACATATGTGATGTCCATATTTTTTCAATATATCCGTATTTTTTAAAACATACACGAAAAAATACATACGAGTGTTGGTCATTATAGCGCCGGCACTAAAATTTTTTTTAAACCCCATGTAATCAATAGCTAATGATTGGGGGATGATTGAGTTGCAATCCACATTGCCTGATACCTTACATTTCAGATCATTCCCATTATTATTTTTCAAGATAGTTATTCTTGTAAATATTATTTTTTGATAGTTGGGTAGAAAAAGCGGAATTGATTGCAGGGTTAGTTGATCAATTAGATATATTTTCAGAAAGGAAACCGGAAATCTGGTGTCTTGAAAAGTGATTTTGTGCCTCTGGTCCTTCAGTTGACGGCTATATTAATGGCTATGTAATGCAATTGTTTCACCTACAATAGGTGTACTTGGTGTTATAGTGCGTCTTGTTTAAATATGTTCCTTTTATTACTTAAAAAATATTTATACAATCAATCAATCAAATAAAGTCAACGGCGATTCGATCTTTAGTTCCGAAAATCTCAGCCGTCAAACATCTTAATCCAACGTCTACAAAAATGCCTTCCTCCTCCATTCCCTAAATATTCCACTCTACGCGGCCCTCGCTTCCTTCCACCCCCAGTTTCTGTTTCACCCTTTTTTCTTTCTATTATTTTTCTCTCCGATAACCCAAAAAATTAAAAAAAGAAAAGAAAAAGAAGCCCCAACATATTTAAAAAGAAAGAAACTGCGAAAAGAGATGTTTATAAATTGGTTTCGTATGCAACGTCAGATCTGATTTGCTTTAAAAGGTTAGCTTCTATTTCACTTTCACTTCCATTTTCTCTTCTCTTTTCCTTTTTCTATTTTTTTTGGCTTCCATTTTTGGTAAAATGTATGCCCAAGCTTTGACATTTAAACCTTTTACTTTTTTGCTTTTTGAGGAAGTATTACTAAATTAGGTCAAATTTCTAAGGAATGCTTCTTTGGGTTGAGGGTTTTGGAGGGTAGTGCTTTATGATTTATGGATGGTTGAACTGTAGTTTTCCTCCTCTCCAATTTCTGAATTTTGTTATTGGTTTTTCTCAAGGTAGATAAATAGAGTAGAAAGAAATGGCGTTTGAAGAGGGCATTTAAGTGCTACAATTGCAGGGTGTCTTTCCTGAGAATAAGTTGGGATCCGGGGACTTCCTTATGGGAGCTTTCAGTCTGCCAAGGCTGTTTTCTAGGTAGGAAGGAACTTAGATTCAGGGACTTTTTGTGGGCCGGAATTAAGTTATATTTTTCCTATGAAAAAAAATGTAATTTGACCATTTTAATAATCTATTGTCTTTATAATTTTTAAAAGATTAAATTATAATTTTTATATTTTCGGGTAAAATTTTATAAATTATAAAAGGTTAAAAGGGCAATTTTTCCATTTTAGGGCCCGCCCCCTGGCTCCGCCCCTGCTTAGATTCAAGGCTTTGGTTATAGATGGATGGAAATTTGAAGTGCTGAATTTAAGGTTTGGTCAGATTCATTATGCGAAATGGGTTTAGCGGAAGTTTTAAGGTTAGGAAAATTGGATCTCGGTAGTTAATTGGCTGAAGGTTTAACTCCTTGTTTGAGTTAAAAAGAAATTTATTAAACAGGTCCAGATAGAACCAAAGTGATTTGCAGTTACCAACTTTTACTGGAATTTGATAAGATTGCTGCGCATATAGGAGTCTGATAATGGGATGAATTGTTTGGATCATATGGGACGTGCTTTGTAGCTTTCTGCTGCATGGTATTACTATTTCTTTAGATGACAGTGGCAGGAAGGACCAGAAATAGAATGGTTTTCAAGTTTGTGTTGAGGAATATGAGAATAATGATGTGGTTTAGGGAAAAAAAAGTAAATCAATAGAATTAGGTTGAATAAACAAGTAAGTTGGAACTCCAGAAAACTTATGGTTATAAAAGAACTAGTATTTCTCTATTAATATAATGAAAATAATAAGAAAAATAACAATATTGTTGCTGTAAAGCTTACGGTTTATTTATACTAATGTTAGACTTTCTTGCAAATAAACTTTTAATCCTAGCCCTAGATTTAAACTCCAAAGATATCTTATAATCCTAGCCCTAGATTTAAACGCTAAAGAACTAATAATCGTAGCCCTAGTGATTCGCAATATTGTCTAATAATTAATAATTATTACTGAAATAAATAAAAAAATTTAAAGCTCTGGCGTCAAATAAGCGCTTACTTTTAGTTCATATTTTATATAGAGAACAATATTAATGATGTTGGCTGTAAAGCTTTCGATTTATTTTTACTAGGCTTTCTTGCAAATGAAGTTTTTATCCCAGCCCGAGATTTGAACTCTAAAAATATCTTATAATCCTAGACCTAGTCATCCACAAAATGTCTAATAATTAATAAATATTACTGGAATAAGAAAAATGAAAAATTAAAAGCTCCTGCGTCAAGTAAGCAGTTACTTTTAGTTCCTTTTTTTGTATAGAGATCTGTTTTGGAGTATATAGTTGTTGTTTGCTGCACAGAGATGAGTGGAACTAAATATAGACGGATAAGCTAGAAACTGAGTTAAAAAAGTTTCTTACTGAAACTCACAATGTGGCAAGACAGGTATAGACACTAAATCTATACCTGAAAACGGATAAGCTAGAAACTGAGTTAAAAAACTTAGGGTGGGTTTGGATGGGCGATTAGGTGCGGTGCGGTGCGTTTAGCCTAATTTTTGTGTCACGCTACAGTGTTGCTACAGTATCTAATCTTATTGCCACCGCTGTTTTTACGCTAACCGCAGGTAAACGCACCGCCCATCCAAACTCACCCTTATTCTATAGATCTATACCTGTCTTTAGATGCCCAGTCTATTTTAGTGTTCTGAAAACAGAACAGATTGCCGTTGAATAGGTTGAAAATGGTTTTAAAGGCAAGAATAATGTAAAATTGCATCAGATGGATGCAGGAATCCTAATACAGCTAGCGTAAAAGGTTTTTAAGTTCCTTAATGTGGAGTTCTGCGGAAGCTGATGTCAAAAATGAATTTACCTTATATTGAGAATTCTGTGAGAACACTTTATGAACTAATGCTAAAATGTCAATTCTTGTTTCTCTTCTATTCTGATTTTCCCTTTATGCTATGCCCTGTGGCCCTTTTTAATTTGGCCAAGTATGTGTCTGAATTGGTGTACGCGTGCTAGTTTGACGTGTTGTTTAATTGTTTGCCATGCTTTATTGACCATACAATCGCAACTCGTATGGACATAAATTGCAGCATCTATGACATTTATGAAATTATAGCAAAAGGTGTCTCAGTTGAAGAATTATACACCTTTGGTGTGTTCAGTTTAGAATGGAAGGTGGATTGTCTAGCTTCTGGGGTCCTGTCACAGCTGCTGAGTGGTGTGAGAAAAACTATGTTTACTCATCTTACATTGCAGAGTTTTTCAACACAATATCCAATGTCCCATGTATTCTTTTGGCACTCATTGGCCTTATAAATGCGTTAAGACAACGATTTGAGAAGAGATTTAGTGTCCTTCACGTATCTAACATGATACTTGCCATTGGAAGCATGCTATACCATGCCACACTGCAACATATGTAAGTATTCTTTTCAACTCTTACATTTGCATTTCTGTTCCCTCAAAATTCTTCAGGTATTAGGTGAATGTCTTACCAACAGAGATCTAATGTTAGTAAGTATTGTTTTTCTATGTCAGATTGGAAGAGCATTTTTCTCCTTGTTTGATTGGTTCCAGGAGTTCGCTACCTACTTGTGTGGTAGTCTGACTCCATAAGTAGCAAATACTACAGTTAGCCCAAGTTTTAATTTTTATTCTTACCACCTGAAATGGACATCCACCTGTTGTCAAACTTGAATAAAGTACTCTTTGGCAGAAGTAATGTTTGATTAATGTCTTAGGTTCAAAAGCTTCATTGGACGAATAAGAAAATGATGTTATGCCTAAAGCTCTTTTTTGACTTGCCTGCACTTCAATGGCTCCCTTTGTTCTGGGGTTCCTTGAGCACATCTTTCCAAGATGTATTGGACTAATGCCTATGTTTCCATCTTTTCCTTTCTTTTTTGGTGCTGAAGGTGACGGGAAATTTGAAAGGCTTCAAAAGGCAATATTTCAATATCTGATCCCTTCTATATTTCTACCTTTTACATTCTTTCATAAGTTTCACTAGTGTATTTGGGCTTTTAGTCCTTTATTTCATCAGGTTGTTTTTTACTAGATCGTACTAACTCATACCCTTCATTTTGTTTTAAATCTATTAATTGAAAAGTAGATTTTATAGTTTTTATTTTCTTCTTTTTCCCATAAAGGCTTACACCTAGCTCCATGTTAATGTGTGTGTCTCTGTTTCCCTCCAGAATACGAACAATGAAACACTAAGATAAAGAAAAGGCGCCGCAGTACTTTTATTAGTTTGATGTGATGCAAAAGGCATTTGACGTTGTTGATAACCTGAATGTTAAACTTTTCATTGCTTGTAATCATAGATAGAATGGAGGGACTCCTTTTATGGGGCATTGGATCTGCAGATCCTATATGCTAATTATATTGTTGTCTTTTGAAGTTCACTGGGGGCTGCTTGATTATAGTAGCTAGGCTGGTAAATGTATCTGCACCATGCAATTCTGTCTACAATTGAATAGCTTATTTTCATTTCCATTTTTTTTTTGGCTTCGCAGAAATAATGAATAAAAACTGAGGGTTTATTTGATAAATCATTACTGTTTCTGGTATCATCTCTTTTTGATGGAAAACCTTTTGTCTTTTACTCTAGAGGGAAAGTAGGCACCCATGGGAAATATACTCGAGAAAACATTCATTTCTCCTATTTTTAAGACTTGTAAAATTTAAAGCAGTTATTTATTTGCCAAGTTGGTTTTGAAGTGAAATTTTTTTAATTTATTTCAGGCAACAGCAAGGTGATGAAACACCGATGGTATGGGAAATGCTTCTATACTTTTACATCCTCTACTCACCAGATTGGCACTATCGAAGCACAATGCCTACTTTCCTGTTCCTTTATGGAGTTGGATTTGCAATGGCTCATGCTCTCTTACGCTTTGGAATTGGCTTCAAGGTGCATTATGTCATTCTCTGCCTTCTCTGCATCCCTCGCATGTACAAATACTACATCTACACTGAAGATGCCTCTGCAAAGCGACTAGCAAAGTTATATGTAGCAACATTATTCCTGGGGAGTATTTGTTGGCTTGCTGACAGGTTGTTCTGCAAGGAGATATCTGGTTGGTATTTCAACCCTCAGGGTCATGCGCTTTGGCATGTCTTGATGGGCTTCAATTCTTATTTCGCCAACACATTTCTGATGTTTTGTCGTGCTCAGCAGCGAGAATGGGACCCAAAAGTTGTTCACTTCTTGGGATTTTTCCCTTACATTAAGATTCAAAAACCAAAGAGCCAGTAAAAAACTTGCTCCCTAGTGATTTTGGCAAGCTGGTAGCAGGCGTAGGAATCACAATTCATTTTTTCCCTTTTTGTGTCTTTAAGAAAAGGATGTAAATGATAATTGAATGTTGATAGTATTGTTGGGACTTCATTTTCACAGTAATGCTAGTCTTTTCCAGGAGAAAAAAAAAAGAAAAGAAAAAAAAGAATGGAAAGTAGCCTGTCCCATAATTTTACATCTTATTCTTCTGTCAGTTCTTCCAATTCCCTCACCCTTTTGTAAAATAAAGTGAACGAGGTAGGTTGGTCTTTTAATTGTTCATATGCCATGAGATCCTATGATGTCGTTTGTTCCAGAATTGTTCATATGCTAGATTCGCTCTGTTTTGTCTTCCAACTCTCAACCCTGGAATTTTCCATTTGTACCAGTTTCAAAGCTTCAGATCAATATGTTTTTTAGGCTTTAAACTTCAAACACTATTAGGGCTATTGTATGAGTTGATGGTACATGGGAGATTAGATTGAGAACAATGGTCTTTGTTAGTTTCTCCTGTTGAGATCCCTTGGGGGCTACTGATTTTCTTTAAGGCACTGTTCAGTAATCAGGAGACACAGAAGACCAAAGAACCGCATTAATTGGACTTTCTTCCTCATTGTCAGAGGGAAATTGGTTTTCAAGCTCTATAAGATCCAACTTACATAACATTTTGTTTGCAGAACTCAAAAAGCTAATCGACCGAAGCATCATCATTTCTGCAAACTCTGTCAGGCAGGCTCATATTTAACAGGCCTTGTATAGAGTCTTCAAGTCTCTTCCACATTCCATAACATACTTGCCCAGATTGATTGTATATAAAGTTCCAATATATGTATATACATATATAGAAAAGCTTAAAGAAGTTGAGCATAGCTGTATCAAGCATGTATCCAACACTCATCTCAAGTTCCAAAAGCATAGCTTGAAAAAGGGTTAAAGCAACCAGCGGATTACATTGTTAGCTCAGAAGGTTTAGAGACCAACAGAGTGGGTGGTCTGTTTGTAGAAGAAAAGAGTAGGATAAAGGCAATAAAGGCAAGAGTGAGAGAGAAGCTGATTCACTTGAACAGTTGAATAGCATTCAGCCAATAAAGTATATATATGCATGCTTGAATAATAGTCCAAAACTTACTATAAATCTTCAATGAAGCTGTTACCAACAAACCACATTGATGCAGGGTTTTAACAGAGAAAAACAAACAGTACACAAACATTTCCATTAGTCACTAGATTCACATAAAATCCTTATTTTATGTTCTTCGAATTTAAAGGAATCAGTTAAAAAACAATGGCACTAAAGATCTTACTCTCCAATTCCTGTTCTTCAATCCACATGGAACTTCTTTTACGCACTAGATCTTTCGCCTCTTTCTTCTTATTCTCATGTAGCGTTTGTTTCATTCTCCAATTTTCAAGCTTTTCTGCTCTTTCTTTCAACTGCATTTATGGAAATAGAACCTTGACCATATGATAAAGACCAAGAATTGAAGGATCGAGTAACTTCATTTTCAAATTGAGAAGTAGAAATAAGGCCATAGACATAAGGTAAGGCTAGGGGCTTAACCAGGCCGAGTTGAGCTCAAGCCTGAAAGAAACTTGAGCTTGATACAAAAATCAATAAGATTAAAAAAAAATCAAGCTGCTTGAGATCGGCTCAATTCCCATGCTCAACTTCAAACTCAATAATGTTAGTAGAAAGCAGAAGTATTATCCTCAAACATCATCATGTTGACCGAGATCAACCGTAATTACCATATCACCTAGCCATGGTAGAATGAGAATCAACCATATCCACCAAGGTATTCAAGGGAATAACAACTATTATGATATAGGATATCCATACAGTCAAAGTGTAAATGCCAGTATAATTTAGTAAGTCGATTCAATGGAACAAAAGGATAGGCTTGGGAGATTCTCCTACTCAACTTAAAACTAACGAATAAAGGTAACAATAAAATTTAATTTCTTAACTGAACATTAACTTTATTTTATATATAAACTAACATAATCGAAAGATAGGCAAAGGAAATTAGGGTTTTGAATTTGGTGTTCCACTTAAACAAACCTACCAATCCCAATTTCCAATTTTCTTAATTTTATAACTGAAATTCATCATAAAATTCAAGAAACAAAGTATGAGTGGTAAAAGATTACCAGGGTTTGTCGAAACTCTTCTTCAGCAACCATACGCTCTTGAGCTCTAACCTTAGCAGCCTCAGCCTTAAGCCTTTTACGCTCCTCATTAGCAACTCGTATAGCCTCTTTCCTAGCCTCTTCTTTTCTGAGCTTCTCAAGACGCAACAACTCCATCTCGTGGATGTACTCCTTGCGTACACTTTTTACTTGCTTGGCGTAGTCTCGTCGCAACAGGGCGAGTTTCTTTTCGGCCTCTTTGGGGTCGTTGGGGGTCTTCCAGCTCCCCAAGAAGGAGTTGGGATCTAAATATTTGTGGGTTTTCTGGTGGTGGTTGTGGTGGGATGATTTGGTGGAGAATGAGCGTCTGAGGGTTTTGGAGAGGGTCCTGAAAGAGTTCGCCATTGCTGTGTTCTTCGAAGCTACTCCGCTGCTCGTGGAGAAAGAGGAGGGTTTTGTTTGTGTTGGGCATGGGCTACTCTGCCATTAATGGAGGCCCAGTCCAAGAAACAGTTCCAATTACCCAACACAACCGCCTAATCCCATCGTTCTTCTAATTTTTTAAGGTTTAATTCTCATTTCATACTTTTTTTTTACAGAAACTTTGAAATTATTCCTCTGTTTTAATTTGTCGGAATTTGGTTTTACAAAAATTAAGAAGTTGATCAAACTAGATAGTATCATGATAGATCGATGACTTGAAATTTTAACCATTCATTAATTTTATATGTAAAGAGTTAGTAATAGTTTTGCAATTTGAATGGCAAAATTAAACTCAAAATTAAACTCTTCAAATTTATGTATTCACTAATAATTGGATTAATTTCTCAGTTTTCATAAAGTACAAATTAAATTTTGACAAATTAAAGGATAATGATTAATTTCTCAACTTTCTTAACATAGAGAGATGAAATTTAGAATTCAACTTTTTTTTTTTTTGGGAGAAGGCACCATTTATTCTTTGAACTTGAAAAATTTTCCCAATTTTGTCAAGCGTGAAAAAACAAAATTAAGGAACTAACTAAGTTAGGAAAAGTTGACAAGTTCATGGAATAAAGGATGCTTTATTTCTTATTTATTTATCTATTGTGAGTTAAAATATGTATTAAGTCTTTGTACTCTTTGTATATTCGAAATATAGTCCTTTTACTTTTATTTATAGGAATTTAGTTCTTTACTTTTTTTTATAGGTTTAATTGTTAACACCGTTAAAATTCTTTTATTAAATTCGTTGATTTGATATTTTAAAATAAAAAATACTCACTTGATAGTCATATAACTAAAAAGGAGGTTGTAATAAGTCTGAATTTAATAGAATAATTTTAATAATTGAACTTGTACTTTTAGATCCAAAAAGTAGAAGGATAAAATTAGTTAAAATAAAAGTAGTAAGACTAAATTACAAATGTACAAAGAGGACAGGGAGCTATAGCATATTTTAACCATTACTTTGACTAATTTCAAGGTTTTACAGCTCGCCAAGTAAAACCGACAACCAGAAAGAAGGAAATTTGTAAAAACATCAGATCTGGGAATAATACATTGCTTTTTTTGTCTTTCGTAATTATGCGGAGGTTTACAAACTAACTAGTTGATTCGCTTTTCCGTTAAAATTTTCGGTTTTCCGTTGAACCAGACTGCCATTTTTTAACTTCTTCTTTCTATTTTGTTGCTTAGGTCGGGGCTGCATAGGCAGCATGGGAAGCAAGGAGCTGGAGGAGGAGGAGGAGGAGGAGGAGCAAAGGGAATTTACGCCAAACTAACGATTGCCGTTGTGGTGCTTTTGATCTGCACGCTCTCGCTTTTGTTTTCGGCTACAATTGGCGGAAATCGCGGATCTCTAGAGCCTTCCGAGGTTAGTGGTTCTTGTAAAGAGTTAGGATCTGATCGTCTTGATTTTGATCCCTGGCTTCGTGATTATATTTTCAGTATTAAGCGAATTTGCGGATTGCTTCTGTTATCAGGTTGTTGAAACTTAATAAGGCATAAATGTTGTTAGTTTGTTGTAATGGGTAGCTAAGTTTGTTGTCTGAGTTAGTCTATAGTAATGCTCACGCTAAATAGAAGCCTTAGGGTAATCTCTTGTTTGATGCGTCTGCAAACCATCTCATTTGGTCGGTACTTTATTTGGCGTTTGTAATGTACCTCATAAATTGACCTATTTACTTGCATGAAAAATCATCAAAGAGGAAATGTTTTATTTATTGCATTGGTTTGGTTTTATGCTAATTTGCTAGGATCATGCGGATTAAGTCCAAGAGGATCATTAGCTAGTTTTCAGAGACTTTAGGTGTTTTTATGCATGATTCTGCTTCCTTTAACAATATTTGTTGATAGGTTTTTGTTATCTTTATAGGAAATGGTTTGAGATAATCGTAATAAAACAGTTCCTCTGTAGTCAGATGCTTGAGACTGGTTGTTGTATTATTTCGTACTATATACCTGTGGGAGCTAAACCAGTGAATAGGATTTATTCTCGCCCTTTTCCACTTTTAGTGGCTGGTCATCATTGTCAATCACTCTAACCTTTGATCATTCTTTTTTCTTTTTTCTGAAATGTTTATTCAGATCAATGCAGAAGAACTTTGGGAAAGTGCCAAGTCTAGTGGATGGAGGCCTTCATCTGCTCCACGATCTGATTGGCCCCGTAACTACTCATAACTTTCCCAAAGAAAAAAAATTATGTTTGAATTGATTTTATGTAAAAATGGAAGTTCCATAGAATTCTTATTGCTATATTCTGGCAGCTCCTCCAAGGGAAACTAATGGTTATCTTCGAGTCCGTTGCAATGGCGGTCTGAACCAACAACGCAGCGCGGTTTGTCTTAACCTTTTTGCTGTAAATTCTACTCAATCATACTCTGTTTTTCCATGGAAATCAAATGGGTGCAAGCCAGCTTGAGTTTTTATGGTTATGTTTTGTTTTAGATTCTTAGTGTAAAAAGGCTTAAAAGTTTAAAATAGAGTTAGATTGTGTTGATATTGCTTCTGTGGTTTATAAATTTTAAATAAAATATTAAGTTTGCTTCTTTTGGTGTTCTAGATCTGTAATGCAGTTCTTGCTGCACGAATTATGAATGCCACACTTGTACTGCCTGAGCTGGATGCAAACTCCTTTTGGCATGATGAAAGGTAATCTTGTCTCGTCATTTCCTTCCCCCCTTTTTTTTCAATTTATTTGAAATTAACTGGGTACTTCTATAACCGAAGCAGTGTACGTGATGAGTAGGGACACAGATTTTAGATGGAAAATTTTCAGATAGAATTTAAACATTTATTTAAACAGTGCAAAAACTTAATGGCTTGGCAATTATAGGCATTATCCTTTTTGGAAGCCATAGGAAGTGAAATTCTGATTTCTTGGATTTGGCATCTTAGAGAGGCTAACAGAAGATTATTAAAATTTATGATTGTTTGCAATATTTTCAACTGCATTTGTGAAGATTAATGTGTTCTCTTGCTGCATGGCTTTATCTTTTCTAATTTGTTCACTGGGGAATAGGTGGCTTCCTCTCTCTGCTACTCTTCTAATTGAACTTGCTATGATTACGGCAAATTTGTGTTAATTTGATTGGTCAATTTGTCTTCATTTCAATTTATTATGGTTCAAGTTACCTGTAACTTAAGGGAAGTTACTCAGATTTTTTTGCATTTATCATTCTTAGTTTGTTTGGTGAACTGGCTCCTAAACTAAGAAATCCAAGGATTATTAGGAAGAGAACCACTAGCAGTTTGGAAGATCCAACTAAGATATGAGCTTGCTCATGAACTCGAATCACTTTCTACATTATTTTCTGTAGTTTTTGGTTAGGTATATCTGCTTTATCTTTGAGAAGCTTTTTATACTGCAATGTGATTGAATAGAGTGATGATTAATATATGATTTGCTCAGGCCATCGTTTCTGTTCTCTAACATATCAGAAAATTTCAGCAACTGATGTTTTTGAACTAGTTATTTAATCAATTTCATTTCTAGACTTTTTTTTCTGCCTTTCTTCTCCCTGAAACTTAATCCACCATTAATGCAGAGATCTTTTGTGAGTTTACAATTATTTTCTGCAGTCATTTTTATGTTTTAATTTATATGGTTGCTGAGTATTAATTGTTCACCTTCCTAACAAAAAAATTAGGAATATATACACACATCACATGGAATGTGTTTTCCAGATCTTTATTGAAGCAATATGCCATTGTACTTGTGGACCGTTTACAATTAAAATGTAACGATACCATCTTTTCTCTCCAGTGGTTTCCAAGGTATCTATGATGTTGAGCATTTTATCCAGACATTGAAGTATGATGTACAAATTGTGGAAAGCATACCTGAAATCCGAAAAAATGGCAAAACCAAGAAGATAAAAGGGTATCAGGTGTGAAATATTGGAGCCATCGATTATAATAATCAGTTAGGCAAATAATTTTTAAGTTTTGTAGAAGTTGTTGAAACTTATGTCTTTTCTCTGCTCTTGCTTCTTTGTCTATTCATTTAGCTTCGCCCCCCGAGGGATGCTCCTATCGAGTGGTATACAACAGTTGCTCTCAAGAAAATGCAAGAACATGGTGCCATTTATCTGACTCCCTTTTCACATCGTCTTGCTGAAGAAATTGACAATCCCGAGTATCAACGGTTGAGGTGTAGAGTTAACTATCACGCTTTGAGGTTCAAGCCAAATATTATGCAGTTAAGTGAGTCAATAGTTGATAAACTCCGGGCACAGGGTCATTTCATGTCGATACATCTTCGTTTTGAGATGGATATGCTGGCATTTGCTGGGTATGTTCTTTTTCTTATCATTTTATATCTATGTTAATTCATTCACAGTTGGCATAGGTTGTCTAGGCTATGCATTCATTTTGCTTGGGCTTTGTGCCTGAATAGCCTTAGCTGTAACGTTAAGAAATATAAGATCTTTCATCTCCTTATACAATGCATGCAAGGTCAGTGTGCATCTACATATCATTGTTTGAAATCATTATTAGTGCATTATGAAAGTTTTCAAGAGAGCATTTAATAGAACTGTTCTATCTTTTATTAACTAAACAACTAAATTTAAATAGAGAAAAAGAGTCATAACCTAATTGGGAAAATAATTCCCTTATTCTAATAAGCTACTAAAAGATAAGGAAAATAATTCCCTTATTCTAATAAACTACTAAAAGATATGAAAAATAATTACCTTATTCTAATAAACTACTAAAAGATAAAATAAAAAATTTCTAGAATATCTCAAATGATTTATTCTAAGATTTATCTACCTAAAGAACTTTAAAATATATCCCCAAAATATATGGGTTTCACATATTTCAACACTCTCCCTCAAGTTGGTGCATATATATCAATTATGCCCAACTTGCTTACAAGAAAATCAAAGCTTGTCTTAGAGAGCTCTTTGGTGAGTATGTCAGCAATCTGTTGTTTTGAATGAACAAACGGCATGCACACTTGGCCTTCTTCAATCTTCTCCTTGATAAAGTGTCTATTAATCTCAACATGTTTAGTTCTGTCATACTAGACTGGGTTGTGAGCAATACTAATGGCAGCTTTGCTATCACAGTACAACTTCATTGGTGAACTTATTGGTTTCCTCAGCTCTTCCATAATTCTTTTCAGCCCTT
>JABEZY010271437.1:0-12644 GCA_013467495.1 Gossypium gossypioides | reverse complement strand
TGGACGTGGATGGGACGTCCAGCGGTGGTGGCAGAGCTAGGGGTAGAGTGCGGCGCCACTTGGTTAGGGGCTAGGGTTTTTTTTCTGATTTGGTTAGGGTAATAGGTTTCGGGTTTGGGCTAGGAGCTTTGGGCTTTGGCATGGGTTAAGTTGTTGGGTCTGTGATTGGTTTGATTGTAATTGGGCTAATGGGGTTTTTAGATTAGGTGGCTTTGGTATTGAAATTTTGGGTAGTGGGCCCGGGCAATATATTGGGCTGTACATTCTGTATTTTTCAAAATTGACCTCCATTCAGGTTATCATTAACTTAAGGTTAAGGAGGTGGATGTGTTCAAGAATACTTATAGGATTCGTTACGGACATTACGAGTTTCTGGTTATGCCTTTCGGGTTAACTAATGCTCTAGTTGCATTTATGAATTGATGAATCGGGTATTTCAGCCGTATCTAGATCGGTTTGTAGTCGTTTTTATTGATGATATCCTGATATACTCTAAAACAAAAGCCGAACACGACGAGCATCTTCGTATCGTACTACAGACTTTTCGTGAAAATTAGCTTTATGCTAAGTTTAGTAAGTGCGAATTTCAGTTGTCTGAGGTTGCTTTTCTGGGGTATGTTGTGACCACTGGTGAATCTTAGTCGATCCCAAGAAAGTTGAAGCTGTAGTTGAGTGGAGACAATCGAAGAATGTATCTGAACTTTGAAGTTTCCTCGATTTAGCAGGCTATTACCGGAGGTTTGTAGCATCTCCCCTGAGTAAGTTACTGTGTAAGAATGCACCGTTTAAATGGTCTGAGGAGCATCAGTCGAGCTTTGAGAAGCTTAAGTCTGTCTTAACCCAAGCTCCTACTTTAGTCTAGCTCGAGCCGAGTACGGAGTTTATGGTTTATAGTGATGCGTCGCACGTCAGTTTAGGATGTGTATTGATGTAAGACAGTAAGGTGGTAGCTATGCCTTTTAACAACTTAAGAAGCATAAGGGGAATTACCCTACTCAGGATCTCGAACTGGCTGTAGTTGTGTTTACTCTAAAAATCTAGAGACACTATCTGTATGGTGAGAGGTGTATCATCTACACCGACCACAAGAGTCTCAAGTATCTGTTAACTCAGAAGGAGTTGAATCTTCGGCAGCATAGATGGGTTGAACTACTTAAAGACTACGACTATATTCTCGAGTATCATCCTGGTAAGGCCAATGTGGTACCTGACATCTTTAGCCGTCGAGCGATGTCTGATTTGCAAGCATTGTTCTCTCGATTGAGTTTGTTTGAGCAGATCTGAGCTAAACAGATGGATGATGAGTCCTTATTTCAACGTTTACGTCAGGTTGAGTCTGGTGAAGCTTTTGAATTTAGTTTGAATAGTGATGGTGTTCTGTGTTTTAGACGTTGGGTTTGTGTGCCTAATGACGGTTTGAACAGTGATGGGGTTCTGTATTTTAAAGGTCGGGTTTGTGTGCCTAATGACTATAAGTTGCGACAGTCAATCTTGCAAGAAGCGCACAGTAGCCCTTATTCTATGCATCCTGGTGGGAATAAAATGTATCATGATCTTCGAGAACTGTACTGGTGGCTGGGGTTGAACCAGGAAATGACTACTTTCATTTCTCACTATCTAACGTGTTAGAAAGTTAAGGCTGAACTTTAACTACCTTCGAGGTTACTTCAACCGATCAAGATTCCCTAGTGGAAGTGGGAACGTGTAACAATGGACTTCGTTAGTGGATTACCTCTGACGCCCACTAAGAAGGATTTGGTGTAGGTTATTGTTGATCGATTGACCACATATTCTCATTTCCTACCAATTAAAACTGATTATTCACTACAGAGGTTAGCTAAGATGTACGTGTTTGAGATTGTGAGGTTACACAGAGTCCCAGTTTTGATTATTTTGGATAGAGATCTATATTTCACCTCTCGATTCTGGAAATAGCTACATGAGGCGTTAGGTACTCGACTAGATTTTAGTACTGCGTATCATCCTCAGTTTGACGAACAATTTGAGTGAGTTATTCAGATATTGGAGGATATGCCGCGGAGTTGTGTGATTGACTTCAAGGGCTATTGGGAGGAGCACCTACTGTTAGCTGAATTTGTATATAACAATAGTTATCAATTTAGCATTTTGATGAGACCTTATGAGGCCTTGTATGGCCATTAGTGTCGTACTCTTCTGTGTTGGACCGAGTTAGGTGAACATTGGGTTCTGGGTCCCGAATTAGTGTTTGAAACTGAGAATACGGTTAAGTTGATTTGGGATAATTTAAAGGCTGCTTCAGATTGACAGAAATCCTATACTGACTTAAAAAGAAAGGATATTGAGTACTATGCTGGCGGCCAGGTATTTTTGAAAGTCTCACCGTGAAAAAAGGTCCTTCGGTTTGGACGTAAAGGAAAGTTAAGTCCAAGATTCATTGGACCTTATCGCATTCTAAAAAGGGTGAGACCGGTTTCTTATCAGCTGGAGTTGCCACCTAAACTTGATTAGATCCATGACGTGTTTCATGTCTCGATGTTGTGAAAATATCGATCCGACCCTTCCTACATAGTGCCGGTAGAGCAAATAGAGGTGAGACTAGATTTAACTTTCGAGAAGGAATCGGTTTAAATTTTGGAGCAAAATGTTAAAGTATTGCGAAGGAAGACTGTACCTTTGGTAAAGCTTCTGTGGTAGAATCACGGTGCTAAGCAAGCCACCTAGGAACCTGAAGATTTGATACTTCAGCAATATCCGCATTTGTTTGAATCAGGTATAAATTTCGAGGCCGAAATTTTCTTTAAAGGGAGAGAGTTGTAACGCCTCAAAAATTGGAGTTTTGATGTTAATTTGTGTTGATGGATATGCGTTTGTTTTTGTGGTTGTGTATTCTATTTACTTGTGATCTGAGGTTCGATTCACGTTAATTTTGGAAATTTTAATTTCTTTATTAGAACCTTAGCCTAGGTTCCTTCCTTAAGTTTAATTCTGAGCCTTTTGTGTCAAGAATGAGCCTGTTAGTTCACTAGTTAAGCATCTGCCTATTCTCTGGTCCTGTGTTCGAATCTTCGCGTAAGCGAAGCGGGAATATGGTTTTTGTTATTTTGTGGGATTAGTTAGTTGGCTTTTGAAATACTATTTTTATTTTTTTATGTGACCGTAACTTTTTCATTGTCTCCTTCTTTTCTTTATTTTTCTTTTATTTTTCTTCTTCTCAATTTTTTTACTCAATTCTCAAATTTTGCCTGTCAAATTTTGTTGCTGCAGTCGTAAAAGTTTCGTTTCTATTTTTCTTCCACTGAAAGTCAAATCGGTAAGTTTCAATGTTAAATTATGCTAACATTTGTTGTCGTTTGTTTTCGGTCAAAGTTGGTTTCCTGAGTACACTACTCAATTTCTCAGGTTAAATGTTCAATTGATGTTCATTAGGAGAAGGTTTCGAGGAAAATTGCTCCCTAGATGCCTTAAGTTTGTGAATTTGTTGTATCGAGCAAAGGTAACGATTGTTTTAAGTTGAGGTTTGCATCAAGATTTTGAATTTTTTGGTTAATTGTTTAATTGGTGTTGGAAGTTCGATTAAGTTGTGTAACTAGACCATTGTTCGAAGTTTTTTAGGTTGTGGAGTGTCTCTGTTGCTTCTACGTTCAATCTTCATCGGATGGGTACATGTGTGCTGGCCGTGTGAGCTGCTCGACCATGTGGGAGGCCTTATGGCGAGCTGTGTACCTCTCTAACTTCGAATATTTGGACACACGGGCAAACTACACAGGCGTAGAAGAGGCTGTTGTGGTTAATGAGATGTAGGGGCCACACGGGTGAGACACACGGGCGTGTAACTCACTGAGTTCATACTAGAGTCACACGGGCGTGTGTCCAAGCCGTGTAACTCACTGAGTTCATGTTAGAGTCACACGAGTGGGACATATGGAATTGTGTCCAGGTCGTGTGACTCACTGAGTTTATATTTGAGACACACGGGCAAGGCACAAGGCGTTTGCTAGGTCGTGTGGGCATGTGCTTGAATTTTGAATCCCTGTTAGTATGGTAATTGACGTACAAGGCAGGGTAAGTTGTCGTACAAATTGAACTGAGTTGTATGAATTTATTTATCATGAATGTTATTTGATCCTAGACATTGAAATGAGATAGTTATTACTGATATCGGTATTTTGTTATATTAAAATGTGTAATTGTTTTTGCAACCGTGTTATACATATGTGACTGATAACTGTTTCGAAACTGCTTGTGGGGAGGTTATAAAATGAAGGAAGTGTTCTGCATTAAATCGGTGGTTAAACCACCCATATATTATATTAATCTAGCAGTGAGAGTGTAAACACTGCAACGTGTCATATCGACACTATAAGGTGTATAGGGATGGACGGGTATTATATGCCTATTGGTGTGTAAGGGGGATGGAAGATGGAAATGGTGTAGCAGTTGGATTAGGGAATTTGCATCTATATATGTATCAACTTGATATCTGTATCTGCTAAAGTGTTTGTGTTTTATGTGCGTTTATAACTAATCTGCTATATTTCTGGACTATCTTGTGTCTGAATCTGTTTTAGGTCATCACTTGAATGATGATACCGAATTGTATCTGGACGCTCGATATTATTCAAGTACTTATACATAGAATAGTTCAATTATGTTTTATTCTATGCTGCAACACTCTAACTATTCGTATGAATTTTAAGGAAGTCACAAGACTAAACGGTCAGCGGACGGGGGACTCGGTCATCTGTAGGACTTACTATAATTATATGTGTGTGAATCTATAACTTTGAATTTATATTTCAAAACTTTTAAGATTTGACTATATTTTGGATATTGAATGTTTTGTAACCTAACTATAGTGAAGGATTTGATTTAAGTATGATTGTGATCTGGTGAGACATTGTGACATTCTAAACATAGTTTTTTCATTAGGCCGAGTTTAGGGTGTTACATTTAACGGTACTAATACTAATTATCTTACAACACCACCTTCAACTGAACTATATGCAGAGAACCAATCATTGTTGGGACACATAGGGTAAGAACACCCTGAATCCAGGATCTGCTTAGACGTAAACTTAGACCTTTCGGTTGTAGACACTAGCAACCAATCATCACTCTTGTCCTCGGCCACACTAGCATCGACTACTGCTCTCTCTTTACTCTCAGAAGCCCTCATGTTCTTATTTTGTACTTATAACACTCTGCCTTAATGTGACCTTACTTCTTGCAGTAGTCCCATGTCTTGTCACGATTCCTCGACTTTGATCCAATCCTGCTTCTCATAACCAAAAATGAGGCTTGCTAATCTGACCTGTTATTCGAACCTAACTCATTGTTGAGTTTTTCTTTGCTTAACATGTTTCCTTTCACATCCTCGAATGAGAGTTTATCTCTATCATAAATTAGGGTCTCCCTGAAAGACTTATATGAATGGGGCAAGGAGCACAATAATAACATAGTCTGATCTTCATAATCTATATTAACCTTGACATTATTCGAATCATTCAAAAGAGTAACAAATTCACTGATATGAGCCCTAATGGAATCACCTTCGACCATAAGAAACGTGTATAGGTGTTGTTTCAACACCAATCGATTAGCCAGAGAATTTGTCATGAAGAAGGTTTCTAACTTTCTGCATAAGGTTGATGTCATTTTCTCCGTAAGCACCTCCTGCAACATATTGTTTGTGAGGCACAACTTAATTGTTGATAGAGCCTTCTCATCAAGCTCATCCTACTTCGACTGATTTGAATCTGCGGGTTTTTACTTTGTAAAGACCTTCTTCAGGCCGTTCTAAACCAGTATTGCAATCATCTGAACTTGCCACAAACTGAAATTTGTGATCCCATTGAATTTCTCAAACTCGAATCTCATTGTCGCCATCTCTAAATAGGTTGATTGTGAAACCCTAACTAAGCTTTGATACTAGTTTGTTGGGGATTAACCCGTATAAACAACGAGAAAGAAGAAATAAAGAAAATTGGGCACACAAATTTATGTGGAAAAACTCATTCAATCAAGAGGATAAAAAATCACGAGCAAATGAGACTTCACTAATGAGCAAATAATGAATAGTAAAATATTGGAGAAATTCAAAACAAATCCTAACCCTGAAAACAACTCTCTAGCTAAAAAAAAATTCCCTTAAAGCTCTCTCAGAACTCTCACTTGATCTTCTCTAAAAATATGATGTTATGAAGATGTTTATTCTAGGGTTACTAAGGCATTTTTATAGGCTAAGATTAGAATTTTAATCATACTAAAATATCTCTGGTATAATTACAGTTTAACTGGGAAAAGTAACCTTACTGAGAGTCTAATTACATGGCTACTTTAAGTTAGAATTTGTCACATCGTCGCGATGTCCCAAGCTCATCGTCATGATGTCACCTCTGATTTGCTTTGTTTCGAACGTTGTCGTGTCATTGTGATGTCACCCATTCTTTGACTTTGGTTTGATCAAAAAATGTGAGACACACTCTACAAGAAGTAATATTTTTAGCAAAAGCCAAGAGCGAAGTACAAAGGTTATGTTATTTACAAACAATATAGTTAACCATTTTGGCTAAGGAGATTATCATCGACAACTTCAATAGGAGTAACCATCCATAAATTATCAAAACTACCTAAGTCAGCCATATTTTTCTAGAGATAACCAACAACAACAATAACCTTAAGGGGTTGAGAACCCTACCATGTGAACAATACTCCCATAACACAACAATATACTGGGCTTCTAAAGTAGTTTAAGCTCTTGCTAGAAAAATACAACCAAAAACAAGAAACAAAATTGTAGAATGCCCAAATCATTTACAAGTTAAAGGCAAAACGAAGAAATCTAATAATGGTGAACATAACATTGGGGCACGAAGATGCAACCTCATCAACAATTGGGCATAGAGACTACCTTGCCAGATTAGGGAGAAGGAAGATAGAACATGACCAAGAAGTAGGTTTATCACCAACTAGCTCCCTTCTAGAACAACAAATAGAAGCATTAAGGAGAAAAATCGACCTACTAAAAGTATTGGTGAAGCCAAAAGTGGCTTTATTGTTTTAATATAAATATAATCCATTGATTGCCTAGGTAATTGTGGAGTGATCTTAGTTCCCTTCAAACTATCGAATGAGAGAAATAAATGGGAATAGAGGATTATTATGTTAAAAAACCCACCATCACCTTATTCAATACAAAATAATTAGGGGAAAGCTTACAGGAACACATTTAACGATTTAACATCATCTCAAAAGGAATTAAGGACTTAACAGATGACTAACAACCCTAACCTTCACAACTAAAGTGACCCACGAACATTTGAAGAATTCACTGATAGAAAATTGACTAAAAGAGCTATATGCCCTATATGAAAAGAAACATCGCTATACAGATAATGAAAAACTAAGTTCCTCTAGCCAAGGGTTTGTGGAAACGAGGAGAGAAATAAGATGAAAGTCAATAATTAAGCGAACATAGGTACACAAAATAATCCACCTAGAGAATAAAGAAGAAACCCTGCAGCTACAACACTCTTCAATACCGAATCAGCATGTTCAAAGACATCGACAACTGTACATTCAAGCTTCTACTTCATACCCATTAGAAGCTCTTGAGGCGTTAATGTGAGAGCATATTACTCATATGGAAGCTATCGTACAAGGGAACTCACCTTCCATTCGAGCATTGGAAGCACAATTAGGACAACTTGCTTCAAATCTGAATACTCGACCACCAGGCTTATTACCTAGTGACACAAAAAATCCTAATCTGAAAGGGAAAGAGCATTGTAAGGCTATCACTCTTAGGAGTGGTAAACAAACTGATAAATCGTTTATAGACTCTACTGTAGCACCTTAAGATACGGATGGAGTGACCACTGATGAGAAGGTTGAATTTGAAGAATTTATCGACGAATCAGACAAAGAAATTCCATGAATTGTCACTCATATGCCTAAATTCTGACCTTTAAAATTGTCGACGCAATCAAAGATGTCGACGAACGTAGATATATCTCTACTTTTACCTTTCTTACAAAGGTTCAAGAAGAATGAGCATGACAAGCAGTATCAGCAGTTTCTGGACACACTGAAGCAACTGCAGATCAACATTCCTTTAGTAGACGCTCTAGTACAAATTCTAAGTTATGATAAATTTATAAAAGACCTCTTGTCCAAGAAGAAGAAGCTCACTGATATTGAAACTATTGCACTCACAGAAGGTTGTAGTGCTGTTTTGACAAATAAGTTGCCCCCTAAATTAAAAGATCCTAGGAGCTTTACCATCTCATGTTCAATTGGCAGTCATTACTTGGGCAAGGTTTTATACGACTTAGGAGCTAGCATTAACCTAATGCCACTATCTACTTTTAAAAAGTTAGGAATTGGTCACATGAAATCTACTGCTGTGACATTACAACTAGTCGATCGATCATTGGCTCAACCTGAAGGGAAAATCAAAGATGTCTTAATTCGTGTAGATAAATTCATTTTTCCGGTTGATTTTATCATGTTTGACTGTAAGGCAGACAAGAAGGTTCCCATAATCTTGATACGACCATTTTTAGCCACCAGCCAAATTTTTATTGATGTTTATAAAAGTGAACTAACCATGCGACTTAATGATGAGCTAGTCACCTTCAGTGTTTTTGAATCTATTCAATACAAGGACAAAGAAGAATGTCATATTGTCGATGTGCAAAATGATCTAATTGAGGAAAAATTCAATGACCAAAGCACAATACTTTCTGAAGAGTTTGCAGTGAAATCTGATGCTCAATCTTTAGATGATTGTGACAACATGGTTGAAGCTAATAATCTTGAACTCAAGCATGGATGGCAGATTGAATCCTTAGACCTAGCCAACAGAANAACCCCAATTTTCAAACCATCTATTGAAGAAGCTCCTACTCTGGAATTGAAACCACTACCTCCTCATCTTAGATATGTCTTTCTGGGTGATCACAATACTCTTAAAGTTATTGTCTCCGAAACATTGGATGTAACTCAAGAAGAGAAATTGGTCCATATTCTCAAGCAACATAAACGAGTTATCGCTTGGAGTATTACTGATATTCAAGGTATTAGTCCTTCTTTTTGCATGCACAAGATCAAGTTGGAAGATGAAGGCAAGCAATCAATTGAATAGATAAGAAGATTAAACGAGAAAATGAATGAAGTTGTCAAAATGGAAATCATAAAATGGCTTGATGTTAGAATTATTTACTTGATTTCTAATAGCAATTGGGTAAGCCCAGTGTGATGCGTGCCTAAAAAGAGTGGCATCATTGTGGTTCGCAACAATAAGGACGAATTAATTCCTACACGTATTCCCATAGGATGGCAAGTTTGTATGGATTATCACAAATTGAATGTGGCACAAAAAAATATCACTTCCCACTTTCTTTCATTGACCAAATGTTGGATCGGATTGCTGTGTGGAGTTTTACCGAAGGCTTATTAGAGATTTTTCAAAAATTGCAAAGCCCTTATGCTCATTGCTGGAACAAAATCGAAAATTTTTCTTTGATGATGCACGTCTGGATGCCTTTATTCAGTTAAAAAAATAACTAGTGAATACACCCATTGTCATTGCACTAGATTGGTCTCAACCTTTTGAAGTTATGTGCGATGCAAGCGACTTTGCTGTGGGTGTAGTTCTAGGACAAAAAAAGGGAAAAATATTTCACGCCATCTATTATGCTAGCAAAACTCTTACAAAGACTCAATTTAATTATACTACCACAGAGAAAGAATTGTTGGTTGTAGTCTTTGCTTTCGACAAGTTTCGTTCCTATCTTGCCAGCACAAAGGTTACCGTATTCACTGATCACTCAGCGTTGAGATATCTTTTTGGGAAAAAGGATGCCAAACCAAGACTGATATACTGAATATTACTGTTGCAAGAATTTGACATCGAGATAAAAGACCGAAAAGGTTCAAAGAATCAAGTTGTAGACCATCTGTCCTGATTGGAAGTTAGCACCAAAGATGGAAACATAATTCAAATTGTCGACGCATTCCTAGATGAGAGTTTATTTTCTGTAGATGCAACTCATTGGTATGCGGATTTTGTTAATTATCTAGTGTGTGGAAAACTCTCATTGGGTGTCACATGCTATAAAAAAAAAAGATTTCTTTGTGACGTAGTGAAGTATCATCGGAACGAGTCGTATTTATTCAAGGTATGCAATGACAACATTATTCGACGTTGTGTTCTGAAAGAAGAGATGCATTCAATCTTGAAGCATTGCCATGATGCCCCTTATGGAGGTCATTTCGGTGGTATGAGAATTGTTGCTACAGTTCTCCAATCAGGATTCTACTAGCCGACATAATTCAAATACGCCCACAATTTTGTGAATCATTGCCATAGGTGTCAGCGCACCGGTTCTATATCCCGACGCAATGAAATGTTGCAACAGCCAATTATAGAGGTTAAATTATTAGGTGTTTGGGGTATGGATTTTATGGGACTGTTTTCGAGTTCATTTGAAAATATTTATATATTAGTAGCTGTTGACTACACCTCGAAGTGGGTTGAAGCTGTTACAGTTCCAAAGGATGATGCAAGGATAGTGCTAAAAATTTTTCACAAGCATATACTCACCCGCTTTGGCACACCAAAGGCATTAATTAGTGATTAGCGTACACACTTTCATTGCAACCAAGTGGCAACCGCACTGAAGAGATATGAAGTTAATCATAGAATGGCTACTACTTATCATCCGCAAACCAATGGATAAGCCGAAGTATCGAATCGACTTCTTGAGAAGGTTGTAAACCCTTCGAGGAAAGATTGGTCTTGCCGATTGGATGACGTTTTATGGGCATTGTGGATAGCATACAAAACTCCATTTGGGGTGTCGCCGTATCAATTGGTTTTTGAGAAAGCATGTCATTTGCCAGTTGAACTAGAACACAGAGCAATGTGGGCAATTAAGCAAGTGAATATGGACTATGAAGCGGCTGGAAAGAAAAGACTGTTGGATATCACTGAACTAGAGGAGATTAGGAGAAATGCTTATAAAAACGCTACAATTTACAAGAAAAATACCAAACCATGGCATGACATGATTATTTTACAGCGACAATTTATCGCGATTCAAAAGGTTTTATTATTCAATTCTTGACTTAAATTGCACCCAAGTAAATTGCGTTCACGTTGGTCTGGACCTTTTGAAGTTGTCGTTGTATTTTCTCATGGTGCAATCACAATTTGAGATTTACGTGATAGACACCAGTTCAAAGTAAATGGACAAAAGCTGAAACCCTATTTTGGCAACAGTGATCAAAAGCAGGCAGAGACCATTAAATTGGTCAAAAAGTTTTAATTTTTAATTATTACTCCATAATTTTAGTTTATTTTAGTTTATGTTTTGTTAAAGTTTGTTTTCCTTCCTTTTTTGCAGAATAATTAGGTACTATTGTTCACGCATTGAAATCTTATTGTCAACGCGTTCCGAAATTCTGTACTACCATTTATAACTCATCAGAATTTAGGGAAACTCAGATTCCACCGTTGGATCAAAAATCACTCAGCCGTTTGATCCTTCTGAGCGAGCACAATTTCTATTGGACACAACTATTCCCGCCAGCTTTATATATCTCTCCACAAAACAAAACGCCTCTCCATCTTCCTCTTTCATTCACTATAAATCCTCCCCCACTTACCGACTTTAACGCATTCAAGCAATCATTTTATTTCTTTTCTCTTCTCAAGATCATATCTTTTTAACTTTAAATTGTTTTCCCTCAACAAAAGATGGCAAAAACAAGAGGCTCGGTCAAGAAAGCCACCAAATCTGCTTGAGAACATGCGTCCTCTATAACCGCAGTTCGTGAATCGAAATCCCCTAGACCAGTGCAGACAAAGGAGCCAGTAATCTTTTTGAATAAAGCGGCAAAGGAACGATTTCAAGACAACATGTTGTAGCGAAACTTCCATCCCAAATAGGGCATTTCCCTTTCGCCTCAACAAGACTTAGGTAAGCAAGTATACAAAACCATCTCGAAGTTGAAGTGGGGAGAAATGCAATTCATTAGCAATAGTGGTTTACACTGGACCACTCTAGGTAGCCTCTCCTACACAGGAAGCAGCTGATGATGCCGAGGCAGCACTGGAAACTGAGGAGCAATCCGAGGATCGTGCGAAGCCCAAAGAAAAGAAGAAGAAGCGCTCCAAGGATAAAAAATGAAAAAATGAGGAGAAAGAAACATTGTGCAACCACAATAATGGCTAAGGATAACTGAGTTAGTTTATTTTAAGTTTTAGTTGTAGAATTCATGCATTACATGTAGCTGTAAGTTTTATTTTGATAAGTATACATTGTCATTACATTTTCATGTTAGTGCATTGGGGACAATGCAAACCTTAAGTTTAGGGGAATGCACATGAGGCGTGGAAATGCACCCACATTTCAAATTTTTCTTTCGATAACAAAGTATGCAAGGTTTAATTATAGTTAATGAAAATTGTTCAAAATTTTTTGTTACATTCGATGCTTAAATCTTGAATCATGTGAATTATCAATGAATGAGTTGGATAAATTTAACAGAATGTTGTAGCTTCAATTCTTTGATGAATTGATTAGGTAGCATTAGTAATGGATGACTGCTATCATTCCTTAAATCTTGAATGAATCTACTTTTTACAGCTGCTTATA
>JABEZY010271208.1:0-14650 GCA_013467495.1 Gossypium gossypioides | reverse complement strand
ATTTCAAACATAAGTGACTAAAATGTAATCTGAGACAAACAAAAGTGACTATTTTTATAGTTTACCCTTATATTAATACTACAAATTTCTTTTCACAAAACATTAAAATATAATTGATACACGTCAGGTCATATGTGCATTAAATCATGTGATTAAATGGATTTTTTTTGTTACTTTTATTTAATTTGATTAAAAGATGGTTGAATGATACATATATTAATTAAAAGTCATATATCAATTTAGTCACATGAAAAGTTTATCATTCATCATCCATCTTTTAAAAAGATTATGGATGATACATACATGTCCAGTTAGCATTAGACGAACTAACTTTTCGTCGGAAGAAGTTCGTAATAGTTTTTACTGGAAGCTTGGGAATGGTGAAGTTGCTTACTAATTCTGAATGGCATATAAGAGGCTTGACTGGATCTGACATCTGTTTAGTGTGCGGATGAGATGTCGAGTCGCCTACACGTTATGAGAAATTGTGTGGAAACCTCGGGGTTGTTTAGAAAAAGATTTTACCCACTTCGGCACTTACCATGTTCTTCTCTCACTTAATCTCTATTTGGTTTACTAATAATTTGACTAATATGTAGGGCTATGATATGAAGAATGTTGAGTGGGAATCTCTGATTGGGGTCTTGAGCTGGTTACTTGGAAGCGAAGGAATCCGTTTATTTTCAATAATGTCAATTTTGATTCTAATGATATCCTGAGGATTGCTTTGGATTCGACTAAAAACATCATGGAGGCTAACAATTCTAAGCCCAGTCATAGTACTCTAATGGCCAAGCGAATTGTATGGAGCCCCCTCCGAATAGTTGAATTAAAATCAATACCGGTGGGTCTGTGAATACCATAACCCTCATTGCATTGATAGGGGGTAGTGTGCGGAAACAATGACAGTTGGATACTAGCCTTTAATCGTCAGATTGGCATTAAGCTCAATGGTCCAAGCGAAATTATGGGGGGTTTATGACGGCCTCAGAGTTGCATGGGACGCGGGGTTTCGCATGGTAGAGCTAGAAACTGGCTGTTCTACAGCTTTTGAACTGTTGAGCGACGAAAACAACAGAGTTAAACCTCTACAACTGTGGATGGAAATCAAGGATTTCTGCAAGAGAAACTGTCATGTTACTTTTAAACATATTTATAAAGAATCAAACAAGGTTCCTGGCCATATGGTAAGGATCACTGCTAATCATGAGTTCCAGCTTCAGCGTTTTGAGCAACCTCTTCCAAGCAAACATGGTATTTTAATGAATGATTACAATAATGTCTTTAAATTACTTATTTTTATTCATTTGATTGGAATATAAAAAAATACTAAAGCACATTTGTTAGGGTGTTAGAAGGTAAAATTAGGTTGATAATTTTTGAACCCAAGGTAGAGAAAAGGGAAGGCTGAGAAGTATGTAGTGTCAGTGAGAGAGGGACAAAATGATGAAGAAAGAGGAGATGTAAATCGGTCCCCGTGAGAAGGATTTGGAGGGATTGACAGCTAAATCAAACAAAAACTACGTTTGACGCTTCTTCCTTTGCTGCTTTCGATGCCTATTATATTATATATATTTGTTTGGCTTCGCCAGTTGGCCTTCCTCCGATCGATCACGAGACCCAGATTCCTTTCTCTCATTGCATACATACAAACCAAACCATCCCCACAAACACCCTCATTGCACGTGCTATGTGACATTCTCCTCTATCTTCTTTTTAATCACTTTTTTGCATTAGTAATTATATCCTTTTGTCAATGGGATCTTGTGCCCTCGTTGATTCCTTGGAGGAAAGAGATACTGTGTAGGAGGTTTTGGAGCTGCGACTAAAAGTGGGATAATTCAAAGAGACTGGTTTTCGAGGTGCTCTCTATGCTTAATTTTAGTAATGTATAAGAGCAAAGTGGAAGGAGATTTCGTCGTACTAAATGTTACATTAAGTAAGGTTCATCTTCAATACACAAACAGTAGAATTGATATAAAATGAGTACTCCATCAAGTCTATTGCGGTGAACAAACAATAATAATAATAATAAAGCATCACAAAGTTGACTTCAATTCAAATCAAGCAAATGGTTTTGATCCTAAAGACTTAATGAGTCAAAGAAAAAAACTATATTTTTGGTTAATTAATTTTTGCTTTGGAATTAATATTTCTAGCATTCCAAGGTAACTTATTAAGCATGCTTTAGCTCCACTTGTTAGAAACAACTACGCATGCTATATATATATTATATCCTACGAAGTTTTGGGGCAATTTTTTTCTTCGAATCATTGACCTTTTCCTCTTTCTTTTTTCGAGTAAAGTTTTGATTAGTAATAGATGGTGTTATATTCTAGATGATAACATACTTAAGAATAAATATTAAAAGTAAGATTTTTCTTTTATATAATTATAACTACTTTTATTCGTTTTACGATTTAAGTCTAATACTAGTCAAATCGAAGATGACATTCTCAATAACAATCTAATTTGAGAGATTTTTTTTAAAGAAATTATCTAATCACTAAATTTATTAATTTGCATTGTCTGTAGCTCTTCTTGTCCTCATATAGATTTTATCTGAGTGGCACAAAGCTTAATTAATTTAATATTTTTATGTTAGAAAATAGAATATTTGCGACGAAATTTTATTGTTATAGACACTCCAACATTCTTTTGCATCTATGATTTTTTATGAATTACTATTAAGATTTGAGATCATTAATCGATTCCCGTAGCAACTAAATTAAGCAAAGGTTGAGCAAAAAAATAATAGGAAATTTTAAGAAAATAATGGACACATTGTGATATAGAATTTCTACTGATATAAATTGAAATAAACTCATATCAAAACACGCGCGTTTGCATGCATTTGCGTACGGCTTTGAAGGGAGACAACGCATAAATATGCGATCAGATTTTCAATAGAAAATAAAATTTCTTACATATCGACTGCAATGTCTGCATTTAACCCAACATATAAAATAAAAACCAAATTGTACCCACCAATTCTCATTTGTGCTAATCATTCCTACAAAACAAACCTTTTATCCATATCCCACCGTATCATTAAAGCTTGCAGTTTGAAAACTAAAAATATATATATAAACACTAAAATTAAAATAGTGGTTTAAACAAATAATTAAATTCAACTTTAGGGTTAATTATATTCATACTTTGATTAGTGTTATTATACTTGTTATCACCGGCTCAAAACCGAAATGCGTTTGAGTCTGATGGCGATGGGCCAGTTTCCATCGAGCTCACACATTGATCTCACAGACTGAGCTCACAGGATGGGTACCTATGTTCTCCTGCGAAGTCACACATGAGACTACATAAACATGTTTTTAGTCTAGGCAGGATACAAGTTGATGTGCATGGAACCTACCTTGTTCGTTACATCGATGAGGAATACTCATATCATATAAATAGGCAAACACCAATACCAAAGAGAGACAAAGAAAAATACTCAACAATTTGGCGCGATGAGCATGGACAGATTTCCGACCAAAAAAGATTTTCAGTTTGAAAAGAAAAATCAAAATGGCTCACCAAAATGAGAATTTCCCAATTAATTTTTTGTTAGGAGAGGTTGAAGCTTCTGGCGCCGATAATCAACCTAGCGAGAAAGATTTATTTCATGGTTGGTTTGCCAATCAGTCGAAAAATTTGGTTATTTCGGCTTATGCAGAAGCCTCAAATTCTTTGGACTTAAATATCCCATCTGGTTAGGGATTATCACTTCACTCTAACAAGGAGGTATCCCCACAGTAGTTTTTTTGCTCTTCAAGAGCAAATGAGTTTGATGAGGGAGAAGATGACTTTGCAAAATGTTCGATTCGAGTAGCAGCAAACATTTCAGCAAAAGTTATTGAAGCAAAATGAAGAGCTGAGGAGAAAGGTACAATTTGACAATTTTGATCTTCGTGATAATACCATCATGCATGAAGAAGGCATTAGAGTACATACAAAACCGTGACAGAATGAAATGGATGCTTTACGTAGAGATGTAGGAGCTTTACATTCTAACTCAAAGGATATGGATTGGTTGTTTTGTTCCAACAATCCATTAGCTCCTAAGATAGCAACTATAGTTTACTGGCCGACTTTAAAGTCCTAAAAGAAATGTTTGAAGGTAGGAGGGGCCTATGAGCATATTTCATGCAATACAATGATTATATGAATGTGTTGGGAGCTCCTGATGCTACGAAGTGTAAGGCCTTCTCAATGACCCTTAAGGGGAGCGCAAAAGACTAATATTTATCTATACCACAGGGTTTCATTCAAAGATTTTCACAATTAGGACAAATGTTCTTGGGGAGGTTTCGAGCGCATATGACACTAATGAGTACTCCTATGGGTTTAATGTCTGTCATGCAGAAAGAAGGAGAGAGTTTGTAGGATTAAATCAAGCGTTTTCATGCAATGAAATTAAATACAAAAAATTTGGAGGACAAATGGGAAAATGATGCTTTTATTATGGAAGTTTTGAATGAGCACATGCAGTACTCATTCACAAATAACAAGCCACAAAGTTTGGTAGATTTATATGAGAGGGATCCCAATTTTTTTGAACTAGAAGTGATTAAGAGAGCAGCTCGCAGTACATTCAAAAGGGATTATAGACATTCATGGAATAGAAAGGGAGCTCACAATCGTCAGGGTCCATCTTATCAGGCTCTACGTGTACAATGTGGGGGATAGTAGAAGGGACAGTCACAAAATGAGTCATCCAAGATGTCCCAAAGGTCTCAACCTAAGCACGCGATAAGGTATCCTCTTTACGATAAATTTGAGACATATACTCATTTAATTGCTACATGTGCATATAACTTCAGTCAAGTAAAGAGTCTAGGCATTCTACTAAGTCCTCTACCCATGAGACATAATGCAAGAAGGTCAAACTCAAGGGACATGTGTGCTTTTCATGAAGATGGGGGACATAAAATTGAGGATTGTTCTTCTTTGAACGATGTCATTGAAAAAGAAGTTAAAAATGGCGAGCTAAAGGATTTTGTAGTTCAGTATGATAGTCAGCCAAGGAAAAGTTCGAAGACCGAAGCTAAAGGTAAGTAGAAGGTGAAAGGAAATATTCATGTGATAATTGGGACAAATGAAGATTTGACGACCTCTAATGCCAAGAGGAAGACTCATCTCAGAAGTGTTATGTCAGTTAGCTTACCAAAAAGGTTACACCCATAAGAGGAGTGAAAAGTAGAATTTGGTAACGAAGATTAAGAGCTAGTTTGTGATGATGAGAGAAACGATCTAATGGTTGTGTCAGCAGCTATTGCAGGTTTCGAAGTAAAAAAAAATAGTGCATAGTGGCAGTGCTATGGAAGTGTTAACCTAGAAGGCTTACTAGAAAATGGGATTGAATGAACAAACATTAAAGAGGGCAAGCCCATTATATGGTTTTGCAAACCATTCTGTAAAGTTAAAGGGTTATATCACTTTACCCGTGACTTTGGGGGATGGCGAGCACATCACGATAGAGTATGTTCAGTTTTTTGTGGTTGTTATTTAATGGCATACAATGCCATTTGGGTGTCCCATAATGAGGATGACTAAGATAATGATTGCAACTTTCTGCATGAAGATTAAATTTCCCACAAGAACAGGGGTAGAGTTCATGCAATCTGATCAACGAATAGCAAATCAGTGCCATATGTTGTTGGTCAAGAAAACACACGAGCACATGCAGCAAGGACAGAGCTCGCAACAAATGAGACCGGATAGTCAAGTGCTAGATTTGGATAATCTTGATACGAGAATTGAGGAGAAAATTAATAAGCTAGAGACAGTAGAAGCTATGGAAACTTTATAGTTATTTTATGATGATGTCGATAAGGTGGTGGGAATTTCATCAGCGTTGGTAATTGAGGAAAAAAAGGATTTGGTTCAGTGTCTAAGGGAAAGTTCTAATTTTTTTGCATGGTCGTTTGAAGATATACCTAGAGTGGATCCTCAAATAATTGCTCACAGGTTAAATGTACTACCTGGGGTGAAACCAATTAAACAAAATAAAAGAAAATTTGCTCCACAAGCTGTAGAAGCAGTAAAGTAAGAGGTGGGGAAACTGCTATAAGCAGGATTTATCAGAGAGGTAGCATACCCAGATTCGGTTTTGAATGTTGTAATGGTGAAGAAAGCTAATGGCAAGTGGAGAATGTGTATTGACTTGACCAACCTTAATAAAGCTTGCCCGAAAGATAATTTTCCCTTACCCTCGATTGATAGACTGGTTAATGCATCCTCAGGGCATAGATTTATGAGCTTTATGGATGTGTTCTCAGGTTATAATTAGAAATCTATGACTCCAGAAGACCAGGACAAGACAACCTTTGTTATTGAGGAAGGCTTATTTTGCTATCAGGTCATACCCTTTGGTTTGAGGAACGCAGGTGCAACTTACTAGAGGTTGGTAACCAAAATTTTTAAAAATAGATTAGTTGAAGTGTTGAAGTTTATGTTAATGATATGTTGGTGAAAAGTTCTACTCTGGAGGGACATGTTCAAGATTTTTTGGAGGCATTCGCTATTTTGTGAGCACATAATATGAAACTTAATTCAGAAAAGTGTGCATTTAGTGTTAGAGTTGGTAAATTTCTGGGTGTTATGATTTCAAAGAGTGGAATAGATGTTAATCCGAAGAAGATTCGTGTCATTTTGGATATGCCTCCCCTAAGGACAATTAAAGATATTTAACGTTTAATAGGAATGGTGGTCGCACTTAATAGTTTCATTTCTAGAATGGTAGACAAATGTAAAATGCTACAGAGTATAAGGTTCAAACATCTAAAATGCTACAGAGTATAAGGTTCTATTATCAGGATTACAATTAGCCCAACAACTTGGGGAAAATGAGCTAATCGTATATACAGATTCACAGTTGGTAGCAAAATAAATGAATGACGAGTATGAAGTGAAGGAACCAATCTTGAAAAAATACCATTCTATGGTAGCTCAGCTACTTACAGGGTATAATAAAGTACAAATCAAGCAGCTATTTAGAAATGATAATACTTGGGTATATATTTTATTAAAGTTGGCATCATCTGTTGTTGTTGAGCAAAAAGAAAAAATCTTGTTAGAATATAGAGACTTCCCAAGCTATGACATGCCACAAATCTTTAATTTGGGCCAAGAAGAAACATTTATGACCTGTCGTAAATGTTTGCACTTATGATTCTTGTCAGAAATATGCTCAAGTGCAGCGATCACTGACCTGTCGTAAATTAGTGTAGCAGATTAAACTAGTTTTTAGCATTTAAGTCTTTTATTTAACTTAGGGCCGAATGAGGCCTAAGGGTGAGCTAATATACTTTGTGAGTATGCAAGAGACCATTAGAGGGCATACCAACTCAATACTGGTTGCTGTGTTGCAACACAGAGAGCTTGATGTCGCAACATGGGTAGTAGAGAACAAGAATCCCAAAATTGCCTTTAGTGTCACGACACAACCAAAGGATGTCATGACACACCCCTGAAGCTACCCTAAGTACGAGCATAATGCCTTCGATTTCGCGACACAGGCACTAGGATGTCGCGACATCGATCCAGTACGAGAAAAACTTACGAGCTAGGAGTGTTTTGGTTTGCACAATCAAATATTTAATACGAAAGCATCGACTGACCTAGGGTTGAGGACGACGACAATCCTAAATCTACAAATAGGCTCATTTAACACTTGTTATTGACAACTTTTCATAGTTTATAATTTTCTTTGTAATTTTAGTTTTCAGTTTTTCCTTTTTCTTGGGCTTTAGGTTATTTCCAATTTTTCTATTAACATTTGTCGGGAGATCTGATTTGTGAAACGTGATCAACTTTTTGTGGATTTTGTTCTTCAATCAATACAATTTAGAATTCTCTTAAACCTTCGTCTCTTGACTTGTTATTAATGTTTATCTTTCATATCAAGTTTACTATGTTTCTGAAATCCATGAGGAACTAATCCTCCTATGGAGGATTAGCGAGGGGAGGTATTATTAATTGATTGTTGTGCATAGTTTTCTCAATAGATCAGTTGTTCGGGAAAAGAAGAACTTAAACCCTAGGCTTGATGACTCTAAGAAGTAATCAAGGTGGGAATTAACTAAAAATTGGTATCGCCTATCTGTGAACACTTTAACCCCAAACTAGTCTAGACTATGAGATCAAGAGATACGTAGTTCTTACCGACTCGTTAATCTAGTGGAAGATTGAGAGATCCTGCTAGGGTAATGACTAATTGGTTGAACAGGGAACCCGAAGTGAGCTAATTACCTATGCTCTGATCTGATTCAGTTTCTATATCAAATTTCTCAAAGTTTTTTCCTTTATATTATTTTATTTTTTATTCATAAAAACACTAAAAATCTTTCTTTATGTTTATTTGTAATATAATTTAGGGTTAAATATAAAATTGGTACTTGAACTTGTCCACTTCTCCTAGATTGGTACCCGAATTTTTTTTTCCGTCTACTAGTTTGGTAATTGAGACTAACTACGTTAATTTTTTATTGATGTGGCAGTGCTGACCAATCTCACGCCACCACGTGGCACCCTATTTGGCCATATTTTTTTATTTTCCCTCCGTATTTTCTCTTTTTCTTTTCTTTCATTGTTTTTTTTCTTTTTTTAGGTGTGGCTCTTCATCTCCCATTTCTTGTCTTCTTCAAATTTTTATTGTCTTCTTCATCTTCCATTTTCTTTCATTATTTTTCAAGCATATTATTATTATTTAAAAGAAAAGTAATAAATGAGCATAGATTCATAAAGACCATCATAAGTGAGAGGAGTCGTTCTTGTTCATCAACTTGTTCGAAGTGCTTTTTCCATTGATCCCAATTCCAATATCCCTCTTTATCTCGTCGTCACCGTCGATTCTTAGAAATGCCGTCATTTTTCACGGGATGTTTATGGAAAGGGTTCAAGTACGAATCGAATCATTTGGCGACACTCTTGATAACATATACAATGGCGGAGTCCCACCTCCAGCTAACTGAATTATTGTCGGAAGAGTTATTGAGAAGCAACATAGAGTGGAATCGAAGAACCTCATCGACGAGTAATAAAATGATCTTTTAAAAGACGAAAACTGGTTGCTCGGGAATGTGAGATTACTAGGAGAAAGAGTTGGGATTGAAGCCATATCTTTATCTTTGTTTTTGTACTAAAATTTCTTATTTGTTTTTTTTTAGGGAAGGAGGGGAAGAAAATTCATTTATAATTTTCCCAAAAAATTATGGATTTGAATAGAGTGGGAAAGGAAGAAATTTGGGGTTTGGGCATTTGATTTGTGAGAAAAGAGAAAAATGAGTGGTGGCAGTAGCAGCGGCAATAGCGGTGGTGAGGGTGGCAACTGGTGGTGTTGAGTGTAGAGAGATTATGAAATGGTAGATGAAGAGGTAAGCGTAGAAAAAAGAAATATAAAAATAATAAAATAAAATAAGAAGGGAAAAAAATAAAAAGAAGACTAAATAGGATGCCATGTGGTGGCATGTGATTGATCAGTGTTGCCACATCAGTAAAAAAAATAGCGTTAGTCTTAGGTACCAAATTAGTGGACGGAAAAAAAGTTCGGGTACCAATTTGGGACAAAAAAATCATAGGTACCAATTTGGGAGAAGTGAAGAAGTTCAGGTACCAATTTTCTATTTAACCCTATAATTATTTAAAGTACTAATTAGCTTTATTTGTGCTTAGGTTAGGATTAATTTAGTGCTCGCCTTCTTTAGGTACGATCCTCGGAATACTCACCTACTCTTTTGTAACTATATTACAACCTGACCCATATACTTGCGGATACCACCTATTAATATATTTTATGCATAATTCTTACTTTGGACGTTGGTAAGACCGAAGACGGTCAATCACCAACAAAACCTTTGCAAATTATGTTAAGCCCTTGGCCATTTGCAACTTGGGGAATTGATATTGTAGGCCCATTTCCATTAGCTACAACACAGAAGAAGTTTAAACTAGCTGTAACCTGGGGATTTGATATTGTTAGCCTTTAAATTAGGCAAATATTCTTTGAGACTCTGTATAGTATCTCTCTTATATTTCTCTAAGGCTTCTTCATGGCTCTTCGCTCAATTAGCCATTGTAACATTATATTCTTTATCCATTTTCTTTAAACTAGCTTCCAACGCCATCTTATCAGCTCGCTCACCTACGATCTCCCCATGTAATCTTTCAATATCTTTCTCAGTAATGGTAAGACGTTCTTCTAGCCTTCTATTTTGCACCAATAGTCTCTTATTTTCTTCTGTTAAGTTGGTATAGTGTTTGGTGTTTGTGCTAGTGCTCTCATAGTGGATTTATACATATTTTCATGTTCCTTCCTTCTAATTTCTGTCTTGTTCACACCTTTAATGAGCCCCATGCTAGCCATACATGCTTCATTCAACATCACGTGTAAGGAGATTGCTAACTCTTGTAGTGAAGGTTTCATTGTATCACTAGATGATGCACTTGATTCACTTGGGAAAATAAGCCCTTTTGTTTCTTTAGGCAAGAGATTATTCCATTGCTTCATCACTTCATTAGGGCTGAAGGGAAACTTCTTGACACTAAGTTGCTCGCGCCAAGGAAATAAGGTCCCTATTTCACCACCAGTAGTATGAAACTTTACAGAGCCACCAAAAGGACCACGAGCGATAATGACCCCAAAGGCATCATCATTAACTGGCTTTGGTGGTGGTGGGGAGTTAACAGGAGAAATAAAAGGAGAATGGCTTATAGAAAGAGCTACAGTAATAGAAACAACACTAACATATGTTTCAGGATGATCCCTCCTTTTCTTTTGGCGAAGCTCTTCTCCTGGGCTACCTTCATCTTCGCTGCTAAAAACTATATTGGTGTCCCCTACAATAGTTTTTTGTTTCTTCCTACTATTTGCACTACCTTCACTAGCATTGGTATCGGAAGGACCACCTTGCATACCTTGCATAAAGCCCTATACGTCTATGTATTCGTCTATCTCCCTTGATAAGCTGGTGGATTTTTCAAAACTATCTTCGGTACCTTAAGTTGTCGCTACGCCACCAATAATTCTTAAATTAGCACCACTAGTTAACAAAAATTGGCTCGCATCACTCTCTACATTCGTTGAAGGTTGCGAAGACCAAGCGCGAGGCTTTAGTTTACAAGAATTATAAAAGTAATTTCTAGGCTCATCTTTCTTTCCCAACAGTATAAGAGCTAGTTAATTAGTTGCCCTGTGAGGCCACACGAACTGTGTAGGAAGAAGCCCAATGGTGTTTGCCCCATTATTCACTTCAACTTGTCTCTATCCATTAGAGCTTAAATTGCAAAGACAATACCGAAAACCATTTCTCACGGTCAGTATTTCTTCTAAGTCCAGCATGCAGCCCTGCCGAAGCTTGTAAACTTGTGCCTAGCCTACTTTTGATATTATGTCTTGCCTTTTCGGACATATGTCCTTATTAGGCGATGACCACTCAGTGGGGAAACCAAAGCCACTATTAAGCTTGTATGGGACTCAAATATATTTGCAGTGATTGAGGCGAAAATTAGAACATCTGTTGTCGATAATAGACTTAACTTCTTCGTGGGGGTGAAATAAAAAAAAACCCATTCACACCTCCTTGGTTATGGGCCTTCAATTGGTATAACCTTTAAAATACGACGATCAATGGCACTTCATCTCGTCAACCACACTCAATGAAATACGCTATAGCTAGCCACCAAAAAAAACTAGATAATTAGTCGGGAGCTATCCTATAGTCATCAAGGAGATGATAAAAGAAAACATGAAGGGGTAAATGAAACCTCGCTTCTAACACATGTATTGGAAGTAAAAAACTACCATTATTGGTGTCACTCAAATGGTGCGATCCTTCAGGAATAAAAAAATCATAAGCAAAATTTGGAATTTTAATCCCTCGTGCAACCAGAACTTGATGCATTTCTTCTTCCTTTTTTGTACAAACATATGCTTTCGCTTCTACGACATTTCTTACCTCCTGATGTCGCAAAGTGTAACCCAAAATAACATGTCCACTACATTTGGTTCTGGCCATACTTTACAAGTAAAAATAGAAAGAAAAGACGAGAATACAAGCGAATTCTAGAGAGATTACCTCTGAAACTATCCTTTTCGGTTGCAATTCTTCTTCGAAGTTTTTGAATTTGAGTAATGTGATTTCTAGTGCCTGGTTAACTCCCTTTTAAAAGAAATTCTCCCTCATTCTTTAACGCTTCAAATGCCCAACAATTGGAGAGAAATCAGCTGTAAACAACTGTACTTTTTCTATACCTGTGGATAAATGTGAGTTGTATAACAAAATGTAAAACGTACTCAATAAGTTTTATTAAATTTACTTTTATACCCACAAAAATAGGTTCCAAGAAGAGTCACTAAAGAAGAGTCACTTTATAACTCTTCTTTGAATTAGATAGGGGACAAATTGTTATGATACTTGTTATCACCGGCCCAAGACCCGAATGGGTTCGGGTCGAATGGGCCAATTTCCATCGAGCTCGCACATCGACTTCGCGAACTAAGTTTATAGATCGGGCTTGCATGATAGGTACCTATGTTCTCATGCGAAGTAACGCATGAGACTACATAAACACATATTAAGTCTAGGGTAAAATATGTGTTGATATGCATGGAACCTACTTAATATGTTACATCAATGAACAATATCCATATCATATAAATAGACAAACACCACCATCCAAAAGAGACAGAAAAATTATTTAACAATTAGAATAGTTCACTCATGTCAAGGTCCTAGCTAACATATATAGAAGTAATTACTAAATTATAATTTATTTAATTTACTACCAGTTAATCATTATTTTATAGGAAATTTACTTCCGGATTCCCATTTAACAAGGCAGGAAATTGGGGTCCCATCAAATTGCATTATGCAAAGAAATCACGTTAAAAGAAATTGACGAATAACAATGAATAAACAACACGAGTTTTCTTTCTTGTCTGATTGTAATGATTATATGCATACATGGTTTCGATTTAACTTGCTGTCTTCCTTGAACAAATACCAAATCACTGAGATGAAGTGGTTGATAATTGGACAGCGTTGGTGTTGGAAATTTGGACAACCGTCTTGTAAGATTTTGTCAGCTGAAAGGTGACTTGGTGCTTATCAATTTATATTATCATACAATTTCTTTTTAACAATGGCCGTCTGTCTCAGGCTGACTACTATACTCGGAATGGACAATCAATCCTATCTTCTCCAATATTGCCCCAAAACTTTTCAGGGAAATCTAACCGCGTTTAAGTTTACAATTTCATCCCCCCCAAAATAACTCCAATCCTTTGTTCTTTACAAATATCAATTTCATTTTCAAAGCCAATAATACTATATAATTAATATGAAAATTGAAAATTTTTGGATCAGTATACATATTAATAATAAAGGTGATAGAAACATTGAGGGAACTGAATATAACGCTACAATTTTTAATTAGATAAAGCATGAAGAAAAAAGACCTGCATATTAAAACATGGAGAAGATTGCTGATCTGTAAAGCATTTGTAAATAATTGAAAAAGACTGCAAAAGATGCAATAGTTTAGTGAATTAAGAGCATGGGATATGATTTGACATGCAATCAGACAATTCGGATATTTTTGCAAATAGTGCTAAATTTGGAAATTTGTCTCGTGACGGAACTATTGTTTTTGCTACACGGTTTTCTGGCAATTCAGATTCCAATCCAAAGTAGAAACAAAGACCAAACCATTCAATATATATGTATTTATAATGTCAAAGTCTAAGACCCAAAGAAAATAGTTTAAGATGCTAAAATAAGAAGTTTACTGAAATATAAAGATTGATTATTTAAAGTTGGTTCGACTTGTCGGAATATTTTAATAAAACATAAAAAGTTACATTATTTGAGGTATATGATTTGAAAGGATAAATTTGTTGGAAATTATCGACATTATAAGTATAATAAGGGTAATTACATATTATTTACTATCATAATATATTAGTTTAAATTAAAAATGATTTAATTTGGTTAAAGTTTATTGGGCTTTAATTATTCAATAAAGTATGAGTTATATATGTGTAGATACTCTAATAACTAATTTCTAATTAATGATGGGCTGATTAAAAATTAAGGTTAATGTGCAAAAATTATATATTACGGTTATAGTCTCCAAATTACACATAGAATAACTTTTCTAATATCTCATTTTTAGAAAACATAGTGTCACTTCTCTACATTACTTATGTGTTAATTTGGAAGATCAAAACCACAAGATCCGTAGATTTCAAGAAATCGATGAATTCATGTATGCTTTCGCATCTAGTTTTGTTATTGATTTATTTTTAATGATTTGACATGACAGATCCTGGTTTATGGTTTGTTAAGTTTTATATCAGATATTATTTCACAGTTCTAACAAGTGGCATTCGAGCATTGTCATGTTGAATAATTGAGAACGAATTGATTCTCTATTATTTTTAAATTGATTCTTTTTAAAAAAATTATAGATTTAATATTTTAATTTTCGATTATATATTGATGTTTGAAATTCATATTGAAGTTTTTTTAGGTTTTGATTATTATATTAAAACTTTTAAGGTTTATCAATATCGATTGAAATCTTTGACTGTTATTGGTTTGGTATGAATTGTTATAGTGCAATCCACAAGAATTATTTTGGCTAAATT